>PGCI01000287.1:0-119829 GCA_002873125.1 Puccinia coronata f. sp. avenae | reverse complement strand
TTTATCATCATCACTCTTGTCAGACCCTGGCCAATTTTCTCTTTTTTTTCTTTGGCATTTCCGCGAATGCTGCGGACAGCATTAAGTTGGGGGGGGATGTGGTGTTCCATTCCCGCTCCAATGCCAAAGAGGTACATTTCATATATTACAAGTTCACTTACAGGATGTACACTAGAACAGGATACAAGAGGAGGAAATCAGGGAGGAGTACAGAAGGAATCCGGAAGAATACACAATACACCAACATCACAGAATCAACAACAAGGAAGAGTTACACCAACAGCAAGCAGGAAATACGGACGATGGTAGCAGTACAAGGAGCGGACACAGGGGGAAGAAGGGGAAGAAGGACCAGGAGGAGGAGAGGCCTAGACCCTGAACAGGATGGAAGCTGGAAGGATTGGAAGAAAGAAGGGTGATGGAAGGTGTTTCAGCCCCTGGATGGAAGAATAGAAGAAGGAGGAAGAACGGGCTGTATTGTACACAGTACAGGGGGGGAGTGGGCACAGAAATGATGTCATGCTGTGCAGATATGATGTCATGCTGTGCAGACATGAAGTCATGCTGTGCAGAAATGATGTCATGCTGTGCAGCAATGATGTCATGCTGTGCTGAAACCATAGCAACAAGGAGCAGGCTGTGCAGCTGACCAGTTCACCTGCAGCATAAATCCCTCAAAGGACCTTCCCTTGGAGCTAAATTCCCTCATCTTTTCCTATATAAGGAGGTCATTTCCCCACCACTGTTGTTTTCTTTTTCTCAGCCACTTACTAAGAGAGTATAGTGTGTCTCACCAGTCAGCGAGTTAGTCATCAAGTGTAGTCATCAAGTGTAGTCATCAGTGTTATCAGTCAATAAGTCAATCAATCAGTTATCAACCCCAACAATAAAAACATTTCTCAAACCCCCCAATCAATCAACAAACAACCCAATCAATCAACAAACAAATCAATCAATCATCAACAAACTCAACAATCATCAACAATCACCTGCAATAGTCCAACACACTATTGCATTTTCACATAATCAATCCCACGGTTCGATTATCCATATCATTAGTTATAAGCGGTCTACTCACATACAACAACGTATAAGGTCTAAGTCTGATTGAGATTACTATACTTAGTAAACTTAATCTTGAAATCAGCCATTTCTCTTTTTATATTGATTTTAAGATTCCTTACAAAGGGTATAGTATTTATAAAGGGGCAGGCCAATAAACCACCCGTAAACTGACTGTTTTAGCCTTTCAACCTAACTCACCAGTTTATTTCCCCCAGCCGGATCTTTACCAAATATTATCATTTGTCCCACAGGAGTCCTACATCTGGTGTCCCAACAGTGGCCGATTTCCTTCAAATTAGATCAAATCCGTTGGCGTTTTGCGTGGATCACCTCGACTAATCCTGGATCAAGAAAACTCCGTGGACGTAGGCGAGGATAGATTTTGAATACGTGGCGCAGCGTGGATACGAGTCGAGCAGAAGAGTCAAGCCAGGAAGAATAGGATATCACCCAGCAGAAGATCAGTCAAGAATAAAACATCAAATCAGAAAAACACAATAAAATCAGAAAAACAAAATCAAAACCTTCCCAGCATGGATAAAACACTACAGGAAATGCAGGAAACATCAGAAAGGATGAAGGTACAGCAGGATAAAATGAATCAGTTCGAGGACTCCCTAAAAGAGATGCATGATATGATGGCTATGTTTTTAGAACAAAGCAAATCACCAAAAGACGTACCATTACCAGAAACACCATTGCGAAAAGGACGAACCCCTCGATTCACGACATCAACCCCATTCACAGGAAGAACAACTGGCTTGGACACGACCATTCAGGACGACGAAGAAAGTCTAATTGATTCATCAGAAGAGGAGGAACCTCAACCTACCAGGAACAGGTCATATCGAAAATTACCGGACGAAGAGAAAGGTGTGGTCCTGGACACCAAGAAGCTGAACGTGGAATTTGACGGGTCCGAAGTAGAATTATTCATCAAACGAGTGGAGAAGATAGCGATATTACAGAAGGCCGGAGGGCGGGATGTAGCTTTACAGTTACCATTTATGATCAAGGACAGGAAGATTAGCGAATGTATTGAGTATATGGAAGGACACGAGAATTGCGACTGGGAACTACTGAAGAAGGAACTTATCAGCAAGTGGGGAAGAGCAACACCCAAAAGACGATTCGACGAGAGCTCAGTATCCAATCTAGTTAGCAAGTACTCAGACAAAGGAGGAATCCAAACCAAGGAGGAATACCGGACGTTTATTGGCGAGCTGGAGGAGATTTTGGCCTACTTGACAAGGATGGAATACGAGGACATAAATGCGGAAAGCGGAGAACCACTCTGGAGGGCAATTGCCTTGGAGATACGACGAGAAATTGCACGAGATCTAGCCCACGATAAGAAGTTGAAGAAGACCAAGGACGGAAAAGCGCTGGTACCCAAGTTGGCTCAATTGAAGGACTACGTGGAAGCATCACTATCTGTTTTGGACCTGGAAGTAGGAGGAAAATCCATGAAGAAATTAAGCAAGGCACCAGAATTTAAGAAGGAAGTTCAAACAGAGACAAAAGCACCAGAAGGAGCTAGTAAAATTCAGACCTTAGAAGAGGAGATCAAGAGATTACAACGGAATTGAATACCAGTCAGAACTCAAGAAGAGTACCACCACAAATGTCAGGATATCAGCCTCCCCCAGCAGGACAGCAACCATTTGGAGCAAACCCGTTTCCCAGGAATCCAATCCAGTGTTATTACTGCAAAGGAGCCGATCATACGTCCATGTTTTGCGCAAAATTAGGTGAAGATATCAAAAAACGGCTAGTATTCAAGCAAGGACCAAATTTCTATTATCCAAATCGTCAACCAATTCCAACGGACGGCAAAGAATCAGTTTGTGAGCTAGCAAGAAAGTATGCGGAGAAAGACGGAATGACTCAGCAAGAAGACAAGAAGACCAACTTGGCGACTTGGACCCACAATGAAGAATTACCAATGCAAATGCCCACAACGTCCATGATAGAAATCAACCAATGGGATATGTGGAGCCCGCCAGTCATTCATTGCAACGAGCAGGACCCGGAGTACGAGGTTGGATTTGGATTGAGAAGATCAGCAAGATTAGGAGATAAGAGTCAGCCTACTCAGTCAAGACCTGAGGAAGTTATCAAACTAGCAGAAAGTGTACCCAAACCTCCACCTCCAAATCAAGAAGCAAACAAGAATCCGGCAGCACCAAAGAACAGGAGACCAAGTTATCCGGGAGCGTGGGTAGAAGGAGCATCAGACACACACAGTGACGGAAGCGTGATTCAAGAACCAGTCAAATCCAAGGGTAAGGAGAAGGAAAAGAAAGAGGAGGAAGAAGGCTTGAAGGAATTAACAGGGAAACCGATGGACAAAGCTAAAGTTGGGGGGGGACTAAGGAAAAAGATATTGAAGCAATCCTTCACACTCACCTTGGAAGAACTCTTACTTGTAGCCCCAAGATTTATTCAAGAATTAAATAACTTTGCAGAGGAAGAATCCAAGACCATCCTTCAAAGCCAACAATCCGGACGAGTAAACAGCGGTGAATTTGATGAAGAACTGGATGGCCAACAACCGGAGTTTCACATGGATGACTATAAACCATTACAGCCTTTAACGTACGCATGTCCGTTGGGATTCGTGGACGTCACCATCAACGGAAGAAAAGTCAAAGCATTAGTGGATAGTGGATCAGAATTAAACATCATGCCGGAAAATCAAGCTATAGAGTTACAATTACCAACCAAGGAAGTTCACATGAGGATTACGGGTATTGGCGGTCACACTTCTCCAGTAGTAGGACTTGCTGAAGAAGTACCACTCCATATTGATACACAGAATAATAAACATGCTAACTTCTTCATAGTTCAGGGAAGTCCATACCGTGCTGGGAAGACCCTTCTTAGCTGATCATAAAGTCCGTTTAGAGTTGTCGCAGGATTGTGGAGAGATTCTAAGCTATGAGGTCTGGGACGGAGCACGTTTATGTATACCTATCTGCGCACCAAGGATTCCAGGATGGCAAATGGCCCCACCGCAACGTCACGTTACGAACAAATGTGTCCACCAACTTCAGTTACCGGAATACTTGAGTGAAGAAGAAAGTACCTCAGAGACATTGGCCAGCAGCATGGAAGCCTGAACATAGAAGAACCTGACAAATTCAACAGAAGGAAGGATTAGTGGAGCTTAGTCAGCCAAGAAGATATACCAGAAGACACACCAGTTTTGGAAGAACAAGCATGGAACTTAACCACAGAGGACAACAATAGCAATCACCCGAAGATGAAGAACCATGGACAACAGAAGCATGCATCCCAACCAATGATGAATGGCTAGAATTCAAGTATATGAGCCTAAGCGGAAGAAGAGAGCTTTCAAGGTCAACAGCGCTAGGACTGGATTATTTGGACGGTGGATTCCCAACTCAAGATTTCTTACGGCTCTATCTGGAAACATTCCCACCCACCGGAGGCGGCATTTGGGAAGAGCTTCCTGGATACCCAGCTGGACGGATTGGATTTGCGATGCTATTGAATGATGATGGGTTGTATGGATACTTGAGGAACGACGAGATCTGGTCGGCCTACTGGTGGATGCCACCCCAATATCGGCGAGAAGTTTATTTTGGAAGCCTGGACGCATCAATGTTTATGAAGCAACACCGGAAATGGGCAATAAGCCAGGACAGGAACGCCATAAGCAAGCAGAAAGAAGAAGAATTTTTAGTAAACGCTGTACGAGGAATGGTCAAATCTTTGGACGTCACCTGGGAAGGATTCTGCTGGAGCTTGCGTCAAGAGCAAAAGAAGATGGGAGACCAGTATGCCACATTCTGGCAGGACTGGGAAGACTGCTTCTTTGAATGCTAAAATAAACTCATCAACAAAAGTGTATATAGGAGTAAAAACAGAAAAGAAAGAGAAAAAGAATGAAAATAGAAAATAACATAAAAATCACTCAAGTTATCATCCATTCCACTATCAAGCTTAATTCTTTTTGCTCAGGCATCATCAATCTGTTTCAGTCAAATTCAGTCACATCAGTCTCAGATTCAAATCCAGCATTAAACATCCAGAAAAATCAAAAACATCAAAAACACTCAGTTTCTTTTAAGGTTTTTTTTTACTCACTTGGCTCAATCTCATGATCAGTTTTTTTTTACATATTAACAACTTTAAGTCAATTGCATATGTATGATCAAGAAAAATAAAAATAAAAACAAAAGAATTTCTAGCTACCTATGTACAACAGAGGGCTGGTCATCTACTCGTATCAGTCATGAGGTCATAAAAAAAAAAAAAAAAAAAGAAAAAGGAAAAGAAAAGAAGAACAAGTTTTTTTTTTGGGGGGTTTTTATTGTTACCATTTTTTTTTTTTTTTTTAGTTTTTATTTTTTTATACTTTTTTTAGGGATTTTCGATTTTCTGGTCGTTAGCAGGCATCGAGGGAGGAGACGGAAGGATAAATAGAATATAAAAAAAAAAAAAAACAGAGAAACCGATATACTAGAGTCGTCGGTTGAAGTGAGACTGGATGGCGCGGTACAGATAGACACGCGCTGAGGCCTCTTGAGCGGAGGCGGGCTCGTAGAACAACATGAACAAGATCAGCTCGGCCAGGACGTCATAAGCAAGGCCGCGGATGTGACCGGGGGTGTACACAAAACAGTACTGGAACGGACGGGAGTCGTGGAGCAGCCGATCGATCTCAGACAGTGTGAGACTCAAGTAGTTGGGTGGAGGAACGACTGGACTGGGTGTAGGCGAGACAAGGCGCGGTCATTTGGAGGCGGCGGGCTCATCGTCTGAGCTATCAGTACTGTCGGCGTCGTCTGGGTGTCTGGACGCGAGGTATATAATACTGGCCGCACGGGGACCAGCATACAAGTGCTTGGCCCTAGTCGCAAGGTTCACAAACGGGGCGCAATCGCTCACCGGCATAGGTACTGCTACTTGCTAAACAACGAGAGGACAGAGAGGCGGCACGTTAAAAACAATCAATACATTAAAACATAAAGAAAAATGGGTACATACCTCTGTTTGCCGACTCAAATCATCCTGATCGACGATCATTCTCATATAAGACAAGGCAGGCAGAGGCTAGATGAACGAAAAGAGATCTGTCAGCATCAGCGGAAAGAAAATCAAAAAGAAACCCCTGAAGAAGCAAGGGCTGACCTGCATAGCGGCCGCCGAGCCTTCCGCATTGGCCAGCCTGGGCCTCATCAACGTGGCGGGTAGTAGCTAGAAGAAAAAAAAATGATTAGCATGGCCAGGACTTGATGGTAGAAGCGACAATTGACTTACGCCATGATCATCGGCGGGCTCGGTCTTGACAGCGGGCGATCGAGCGCATTCCTTTCCCTTGGCAGTCAAAGAAGCGGCGGCGGGCTCCAGATTGGGTTGAGTGTGGCGGATCAAGGGTGAATAGACTTCCTGCTTGCGCAGGAAGTCTTCGACAGCCTCCAGTTTCATGGCCATCCAATCGGTCTCGGGTTCCTGGTCCGGGTAATACGGCACAGTTATCTGGTGGAAAAAAAAAGGGGGGCATTAGCAGCCGTCTCGCAGATGATGGCGCGGGTGGAAAAGAATAAAAATCGCTTATGTCGTTGGCCAGGTACGAAGTCGCATGGGCGACAAGATCAAGATCGCGAGGGGCAGACATTGTTCCTTTCTTTTTTTGTTGATCAGTTTTTTTTTGGGTAGTGCTGAGATTGAGGCGGAGGAAAGTCAGCAGCAGAAACTGATGAGGAGGGAGAAGCAGGACAAGGAGCTCACCTTTTATAGGCAACCAACGACCACGGCCAGAATGTGGTACCAATCTAATGCCGAGTACAGATGGGGGCGGTGCACCTAAGGCTTCGCGCCGATGTCACCAGAATGGTCAGCTAAGAAGACTCGAGAAGGAAGAATCACAGAATCAGCAACTTTGAACTCAGAATGATCAGCGATCGGGCGAGAACAGTTGCGAAGAAAGAGGAAGACCGACAACATCAAAACTTACCGAAATTGTACAGGACCAGTACAGAAGAATGATACCAAGCGTCAGCTCAAGGAAACGAAAAGGGAAAACAAAGAAGGAGAATGGCTTACCGAGGTCCAAGAGGGTTCCAGTTCAGAGGATCCATTCAATTGGTGCGAGAGATATTCCGATCAAACGGAATCACCCCTGTTGTGCAACTTGCAAACTCTCGGGGGTTCCGTCCGGTTCGAGGATCTTCCGGGGACTCAGACTTTGGCTGGGGCCTTTCAACTCATCTCCATCCGCAGACCTGGGACCTGTACCAACACTCAGCAAGAAATCAACATGCCCAAGGAAAATTGAAACAGCAAGGCAACAGAAAACTAGTGGAATCAAATCAGAATCCAAACAAATAGCCTTAGTTACATCAGCAAAAGTAAATAGTATAAAATAAGTAAGATCAAAACCAAAAAAAAAAAAAAAAAAAAAAAAAAAAAAAAAAACAGCATAAAAATAAAACAGACAAAATTAAATAAAAATTAGATAAAACATGATAAAAACATGAAAATCAGTGTGTGTAGGCTACATTGCAAAATGTAAGCTGAGGGAAAGGGTGGGACACGTCAAAAATTTCTTCTCTTTTTCTTTCATTATTATTTCTTCAGATTATACAATAGGTACACAATTAAAACAGGCAAGATGGAAGGACGGAACGGCAACTTTTTGATTCAGTAGGAAAGCAAATCAAACACAAATTTGGCTCAATTGATCTCAAACCAACCAACCCATGAATAAATTCAACACACAGAAGATAATCTTATGCGCTCAAGTGATCAGGATCCATTATTCATCTTTTCGGTGCAGCAACAATTCACCTAGGCCATATAGCAAAAAAAAAAAAAAAAAATTCAAAGTGCACAAAAACAAATTCAAAAGTGAAGGCAGAAGAACGGTTTTATCATCATCACTCTTGTCAGACCCTGGCCAATTTTCTCTTTTTTTTCTTTGGCATTTCCGCAAATGCTGCGGACAGCATTAAGTTGGGGGGGGATGTGGTGTTCCATTCCCGCTCCAATGCCAAAGAGGTACATTTCATATATTACAAGTTCACTTACAAGATGTACACTAGAGTAGGATACAAGAGGAAGAAGATCAGGGAGGAGTACAGAAGGAATCCAGAAGAATACACGATATACCAACATCACAGAATCAACAACAAGGAAGAGTTACATCAACAGCAAGCAGGAAATACGGACAATGGTAGCAGTACAAGGAGCGGACACAGGGGGAAGAAGGGGAAGAAGGACCAGGAGGAGGAGAGGCCTAGACCCTGAACAGGATGAAAGCTGGAAGGATTGGAAGAAAGAAGGGGTGATGGAAGGTGTTTCAGCCCCTGGATGGAAGAATAGAAGAAGGAGGAAGAACAGGCTGTATTGTACACAGTACAGGGGGGGAGTGGGCACAGAAATGATGTCATGCTGTGCAGATATGATGTCATGCTGTGCAGACATGAAGTCATGCTGTGCAGAAATGATGTCATGCTGTGCAGCAATGATGTCATGCTGTGCTGATACCATAGCAACAAGGAGCAGGCTGTGCAGCTGACCAGTTCACCTGCAGCATAAATCCCTCAAAGGACCTTCCCTTGGAGCTAAATTCTCTCATCTTTTCCTATATAAGGAGGTCATTTCCCCACCACTGTTGTTTTCTTTTTCCTCAGCCACTTACTAAGAGAGCATAGTGTGTCTCACCAGTCAGCAAGTTAGTCATCAAGTGTAGTCATCAAGTGTAGTCATCAGTGTTATCAGTCAATAAGTCAATCAATCAGTTATCAACCCCAACAATAAAAACATTTCTCAAACCCCCCAATCAATCAACAAACAACCCAATCATCAACAAACAAATCAATCAATCATCAACAAACTCAACAATCATCAACAATCACCTGCAATAGTCCAACACACTATTGCATTTTCACATAATCAATCCCACGGTTCGATTATCCATATCATTAGTTATAAGCGGTCTACTCACATACAACAACGTATAAGGTCTAAGTCTGATTGAGATTACTATACTTAGTAAACTTAATCTTGAAATCAGCCATTTCTCTTTTTATATTGATTTTAAGATTCCTTACAAAGGGTATAGTATTTATAAAGGGGAAGGCCAATAAACCACCCGTAAACTGACTGTTTTTAGCCTTTCAACCTAACTCACCAGTTTATTTCCCCCAGCTGGATCTTTACCAAATATTATCATTTGTCCCACAGGAGTCCTACATCGGCTTTGATGAAATTTACAAAGAATACAAGGAGGTGGACTGCACCCCAATCACCATTCCAATCTCCACGGTTCATGTCAAACTCGATTGTTCAACTCAAGGTCGACTACTGGTACTGGTGTCTTTCAAAGACAGCAAAGGCACCTTGTTCCCAGCCACAGTTCTCATGGACACGGGCGCTATGGCAAATTTTGTCAACGAGGGTTTTGTTTGACGCCACTCGCTGAAGTTGCAGCAACGGAAGACACCAATTCAATGTGTTGGATTCGACGGGCAGGGAGCGGTTGGAGGGGTGGTAACGGAGGATTGGGCGGGGCGGATCCAGCTCTCGACGTTCAACTCTCAGCCATTCTCTCTGCCCAGTTTGTTTGAGGTCACTCGCCTTGGTTCGGTGGATGCGATATTTGGATTGCCATGGTTGGACAAGCAGGGATGGGTGGGGTCAGGTAGTTTGAATGGGGGACACCAATTTACTCTTGGGTCAACTCCCTTATATGTGATCAAATCTACGTCAGTGGGAGGTACACCTGGAGGTAATGCAGTGTTCTCCGCTCAGACTGTGTCCTCTCCTTCATTTTCTCTCCCTCTTGAGTTTCAACCGTTTGCTGATGTCTTTTCACCGCAGACAAATTGTGCACTCCCTCCTCATAGGTCTATGGATATCTCCATAAATCTTAAGGAGGGGGCTCAACCTCCTTTTGGAGGCCTGTATAATTTGTTGTTTGATGAACAGCAGCAGTTGAAATTCTACATTGATGAAAATTTGAAAAAAGGCTTTATTTGCGTTTCCTCTTCTAGTGCCGCCGCCCCCATATTTTTTGTGAGAGTACCCGGTAAGAAGCCCCGCCCGTGTGTGGACTATTGCGGTCTCAATTTGATGACGGTCTGAGACAGCTACCCAATCCCAATCCTGGGGCAGTTGTTGAACCAGTTACAAGGATGCAAATTATTCACTAAGATAGATCTGAAGGCTGCTTTCAACCTGCTGCGGGTAGCTGAGGGTCACAAATGGAAGACCTCATTCCGCACACCGTTGTAGGACTCCTGTGGGACAAATGATAATATTTGGTAAAGATCCGGCTGGGGGAAATAAACTGGTGAGTTAGGTTGAAAGGCTAAAACAGTCAGTTTACGGGTGGTTTATTGGCCTGCCCCTTTATAAATACTATACCCTTTGTAAGGAATCTTAAAATCAATATAAAAAGAGAAATGGCTTATTTCAAGATTAAGTTTACTAAGTATAGTAATCTCAATCAGACTTAGACCTTATTTGTTGTTGTATTTGAGTAGACCCCTTATAACTAATGATATGGATAATCGAACCGTGGGATTGATTATGTGAAAATGCAATAGTGTGTTGGACTATTGCAGGTGATTGTTGATGATTGTTGAGTTTGTTGATGATTGATTGATTTGTTTGTTGATTGATTGGGTTGTTTGTTGATTGATTGGGGGTTTGAGAAATGTGTTTATTGTTGGGGTTGATAACTGATTGATTGACTTATTGACTGATAACACTGATGACTACTCTCAATGACTACACTTGATGACTAACTTGATGGCTGGTGAGACACACTATACTCTCTTATTAAGTGGCTGAGGAAAAAGAAAACAACAGTGGTGGGGAAATGACCTCCTTATATAGGAAAAGATGAGGGAATTTAGCTCCAAGGGAAGGTCCTTTGAGGGATTTATGCTGCAGGTGAACTGGTCAGCTGCACAGCCTTCTCCTTGTTGCTATGGTTTCAGCACAGCATGACATCATTGCTGCACAGCATGAAATCATTTCTGCACAGCATGACTTCATGTCTGCACAGCATGACATCATATCTGCATGGCATGACATCATTTCTGTGCCACTCCCCCCCTGTACTGTGTACAATACAGCCCATTCTTCTTCCTTCTTCTATCCTTTCATCCAGGGGCTGAAACACCTTCCATCACCCCTTCTTTCTTCCAATCCTTCCAGCTTCCATCCTGTTCAGGGTCTAGGCCTCTCCTCCTCCTGGTCCTTCTTCGCCTTCTTCCCCCTGTGTCCGCTCCTTGTACTGCTACCATTGTCCGTATTTCCTGCTTGCTGTTGGTGTAACTCTTCCTTGTTGTTGATTTGGTGATGTTGGTGTATCGTGTATTCTTCCGGATTCCTTCTGTACTCCTCCCTGATATTCCTCCTCTTGTATCCTGTTCTAGTGTACATCCTGTAAGTGAACTTGTAATGCATGAAATGTACCTCTTTGGCATTGGAGCGGGAATGGAACACCACACACCATGAAAAAACTATTGTCGCTTGTTATCAAGTTACATCTGGCCAGCTCCAGCTATCTATCCGCTATCTATCCAGCCTAGTTTTGTACCACAAGGGGCTATGTATTTATACATCTCAGTACTCCCCATTCATGTGACTCAGCAAGGCCACACAGCTGTGGCACCAATAACACAGTGGGCCACTGGGCCATGGTCCAGCAAATTGGGTTGTTGAGTTACTGGTACCAGTGGCCACTGGCCCATCAAGGTGCATACAACCAGATCCACCAAGCTGAACACATACATTAGCAGGTGAATACCAGCTTGCCAAGACAGCTTGGTTGGCAGGCATGCATACTCCTGCTCACCAAGCTGTCTCTGTGAGATTCACCAGCTCAGGGAGACACTTCAGGGAGCAGGGGTATGAACCTGCTCACCGAGAGTCAGACATTTGCCAGTCGGTAAGCAGGTATACCCTGCTCACCGAGGTGTCTCGTCGAGCAGGGAAACCATGCTCACCGGGACAGCTCAGTGAGGAGGTAATTAACCCTGATCACCGAGACAGCTCGGTGAGCAGGGAAAAAACACCTGCTCCCTGAGGTGTCTTGGTGAAGCAGGTGTATCTCTGCTCACTAAGACACCTCTGTGAGCAGGTAAACACCTGCTCACCAAATACACCTGCTCACCAAGACACCTCAGTCCGCAGGTATACCCTGCTGACCAAGCTCTCTTGGTGAGCAGGCTTTACCTACTCGCCTAGATACATTGGTGAGCAGGGTATGCCTGCTCGCCGAGACACCTCGCTCGGTGAGCAGGTGTATTCCTGCTCACCTGATACACCTGCTCACCGGGCTGTCTTGGTGAGCCGGTATACCCTGCTCAACGAGCTCTCTTGATGAGCAGGTATACCCTGCTCACCAAGCTCTCTCAATGAGCAAGAGCTGTCTCGGTGAGCAGGAGCTGTCTTGGTGACCAGGCTATACCTGCTCACCGAGACAGCTCGGTGACCAGGGTATACCTGCTCACCAAGACAGCTCGGTGAACAGGGATACCCTGCTCGCCAAGACATCTCGGTAGGGTGAGCAGGGTATACCTGCTCACCCAGATGTCTCGGTGAGCAGGGATACCCTGCTCGCCGAGACATCTTGGTGAGCAGGGATACCCTGCTCACCAAGACATCTTGGTGAGCAGGGATACCCTGCTCGCCGAGACATCTTGGTGAGCAGGGATACCCTGCTCACCAAGACATCTTGGTGAGCAGGGATACCCTGCTCGCCGAGACATCTCGGTGAGCAGGGATACCCTGCTTGCCGAGACATCTCGGTGAGCAGGGATACCCTGCTTGCCGAGACATCTCGGTGAGCAGGGATACCCTGCTTGCCGAGACATCTCGGTGAGCAGGGATACCCTGCTTGCCGAGACATCTCGGTGAGCAGGGATACCCTGCTTGCCGAGACATCTTGGTGAGCCGGGATACCCTGCTTGCCGAGACATCTCGGTGAGCAGGGATACCCTGCTTGCCGAGACATCTCGGTAAGCAGGGATACCCTGCTTGCCGAGACATCTCGGTGAGCAGGGATACCCTGCTCGCCGAGACATCTCGGTGAGCAGGGATACCCTGCTCGCCGAGACATCTCGGTGAGCAGGGATACCCTGCTCGCCGAGACATCTTGGTGAGCAGGGATACCCTGCTCGCCGAGACATCTTGGTGAGCAGGGATACCCTGCTCGCCGAGACATCTTGGTGAGCAGGGATACCCTGCTCGCCAAGACATCTCGGTGAGCAGGGATACCCTGCTCGCCGAGACATCTCGGTGAGCAGGGATACCCTGCTCGCCGAGACATCTCGGTGAGCAGGGATACCCTGCTTGCCGAGACATCTCGGTGAGCAGGGATACCCTGCTCGCCGAGACATCTCGGTGAGCAGGGATACCCTGCTTGCCGAGACATCTCGGTGAGTAGGGATACCCTGCTCGCCGAGACATCTTGGTGAGTAGGGAGACCCTGCTCGCCGAGACATCTCGGTGAGTAGGGAGACCCTGCTCGCCGAGACATCTCGGTGAGTAGGGAGACCCTGCTTGCCAAGACATCTTGGTGAGCAGGTGTATATGCCTGCTCACCGAGCTGTCTTGGTGAGCAGGTGTATACACCTGCTCACCAAGACAGCTCGGTGAGCAGGTGCATATGCCCGCTTACCGGGCTATCTCGGTGAGCCGGTGCATGTGCCTGCTCACCGTATACACCTGCTCACCAGGCGAGCAGGTGCATCCCCGCTCACCGAGACACCTCAAGTGAGCAGGGGTTTCCCTACTCACCGGGCTGACTCGGTGAGCAGGGATACACCTGCTCACCGAGATAGCCTGGTGTATCCCTGCTCACCAAGCTGTCTTGGCGAGCAGGGTATCCTTTCTCACCGAGACAGCTCGGTGAGCAGGGATACACCAGGCTGTCTCGGTGAGCAGGTGTATCCCTGCTCACCGATTCAGCCGGCGGTACCGTAACGGTCATCAAGAGGAGGCGTACTCCTCTTGATGACCGGTCTGTGCCGGTCACCGAGAGGAGTAAGCACTCTTCTCGATGGCCAGTAAAGCACTGGCCTTCAAGAGGAGTGTACACACTCCTCTTGATGACTGGTTCTGTACCGGTCCTAGAGAGGACTGTGTACACTCCTCTCAAAGGTCGGTACTGTACCAGTCACTCAGGAGAGTATGCACTCCTCTCAATGACCGGTACAGTACTGGTTATTGAGAGGAGTGCTTACACTGGTCAAGACTGGTAATCATAAGGAATGGGTACTCCTCGTGATGACAGAGACCAGTCATCAACAGTTTTTGCCATTCAGTCAAAGGGCCATTGGGTCCTTGCTGAGGTGACACGTAGCTTATGCATAGTTGAGCCCTTTCAACAAATACAAGGAGAGTAGGTGTGGAGTTGCACTGAAGCTGCAACCAAAGTTATGTAATGTCACTTGATAACAAGCGACAATTGTTTTTTCATGGTGACACTGTGGGGCCTATATGAGTACCTGGTGATGCCCTTCGGGCTTGCCAATGCTCCCGCATGCTTTCAGCGGTTCATCCAGTTTGCTTTACGCAAGTTACTGAACGTTTCTTGTTTTTATACATAGACAACATATTGATCTTTTTGAAGACTCAAGAGGAGCACCAAGCACATGTTGTTCAGGTTTTGGAAAGACTCAAGGAGCACTCCTTGTTTGCCTCCCCTGAAAAGTGTTTGCTCTATGCTGATAATGTTACTTTCCTCGGCTTTTCCATATCGTCTCAAGGAATCAAAATGGAGTCCAACAAACTTAGCATGATTACAGACTGGCCTTATGCCCGAAATCAGAAGGAATTGGGCAGGTTCCTTGGTTATTTAAACTTTTATCGGAAGTTTATCAAGGGTTTCTTGGCGTTGGCGGCCCCTCTGACTTCTCTTACAAAGGAGAAAGTGGACACGGTGACCGGTCTGAAGACAGCTGAGTGTCTTGCGGCCTTTAACACGCTGAAGGAACACTTTCTGTTGGCACCCCTGTTGATGCACTTTGATTTCTTTAAATCCCGGATTTTGCATGTTGATAGCTTGAAGTATGCATTGTCGGCGGTCCTGTTGCAACACAACGCTTCGGGGGCCCTCCGAACCGTCTCCTTCTTGTCAAAGAAATGGAGCAAGAAGGAATCCTCTTGGCAATGTCACAATCAAGAACTGGGTGCCATTGTCCAGGCTTTTGTGGAGTGGCGCGCGTGGCTTATCAACACCCAAGAACCGGTTGAGGTCCTGTCTGCTCATGTGAATCTCAAGTAATTCACTACTAATCAAAATTTATCAGATTGACAGGCGCGCTGGGCTGCGTACCTCTCTTCCTTCTATCTTTTCATCAAACACATCCCAGGACGCTTGAATCTGGCGGATCCCCCTACGCGTCGTCCCAACTTTGTGCCCCAAGACAAACCCAAACACTCTCAACGGACTCTCATTGTCCCCCTCCAGGGTGGACTGCGGATCCAGGGGGCCTCACTGGACTCAGTGGATCCTTGGATTGATATTGGGAAAGTGGTGACCCCTTCCACTCCCGTCTCCCCTCTCTCTGCATCTCCCAAGGCTCAGGACCCTTCCTTTTGTGCACCATCGGCTAAGCTCCGGGGTTTGTTGCAGGCGGCTTACCAGAAGGAACCTCCTGACCCAAAGGAGATTGACGATCTGCAGTTCCGGAGCGGTTTGTGGTGGATCCGGGATTGGGTTTTTGTTCCGATTGGTTTGCGGTCAAGGGTTCTTCAGGCATTACACAACAAGTCCACTTCGGGCCACCCGGGATCGCTGAAAACGCTGGATGTCCTAACGCGTTCCATGTATTGGCCGGGCATTTGAAAGGACGTTCTCAGCTACGTTAAATCCTGTTTTTCTTGTCAACGCGCTAAACATTCCAATCTGCGCCCCCCTGGTCTGATGTCTGCCTTATCAGTTCCGTCCCGTCCTTGGAGTGTGATAGGCATGGATTTCATTGTCAAGCTTCCGATTTCTCAGGGATTTGATTCTTTCTTGGTTATCGTCGATCATCTAACAAAGGGTGTTCACCTGGTGGCGGCAAATGAATCATGGAACGCAGAGGAATTTGCGTTTGCATTCCTTGATTGCTTCATTTGTCTTCATGGGCTACCCAACAAGATTGTGTCCGATCGTGGATTGCTCTTTGTTTTGAAGTTCTGGCTAGAAGTCCAGCGTCTCCTGCGAGTCAAGTCGGCCCCTTCTACAGCTTGGCACCCCCAAACGGATGGCCAGACAGAACGGGCAAACCAGACGGTTGAAACCTTCCTCCGCCACTTTGTTTTGGACAAACAGGATGATTGGTTTCAGTTGCTCCCTCTGGCCAAGTTGGTTTTTAACAACTCTGTGGCGGCATCAACCGGTTTCTCCCCTTTCTTTTCTCAATATGCTTTTCATCCCTGTGTAAACATGCTCACTGAGGGGTCTACAGTTCGGGCAGCAGAAACCTTCCTCGCAACTCTTATCAATGTCCAGGAATCGCTGGTTGACAACCTCCGGCGGGCAAAGGAAGTCTAAAAGACCTTCTTTGATCAGCGTGCTTGGGAAGGTCCAATCTACTGTCCAGGGGATTGGGTCTGGTTGTTGCGGCGTAATATCGCTTCCACCCGCCCTTCGGGGAAGCTGGATTACAAGCGTTTGGGTCCCTTCCGGATTGACCGAGTGCTAGGAAAGGATGTCTACCGCCTGGTTCTGCCAATTGACCTCTCCCGGATTCACCCAGTGTTTCACACCTCTCTCCTTCTTCCATTTATAGATCCACAGGGCTTTCCGAATTGATTGGGCTCTTGCGCGCCTCGCGGGACGGCCTTCCTCAACCCAAATTTCACCTTTTGGGATTCCCAAGATGTTGAGGCTTTCATCGGATTTTGTGCCCCCACTTGCTCTCATAAATCCCCTGCATATCTAGTATGCTGGTGGGGGGGTCCACTGCGGATGATTCCTGGGTAACCGGGGCAATGTTTTCTTTGAAGTTGCACCTGTATCTTGAACTTTTTCAAGCTGAATTTGGCACTGACAGTATTTGTTTGCCCCTTGATAAGTCAATATGGGTTTTGCTCTAGGTACATGGCAGGCCATTTTGTCACAACAAGGCAAAAACGACAAAATAAAAAAAATAGAAATTCAAGAATCACTTTCAAGAACCAATCATTTTTTCTCTTCTTCTATCTGATTCTCTCAGTTTCACTCCTTTTCTAATACGATAAAGCTTGTAACATTTCTTTCTTTATGTTTCTAAGATACAAACCGCGACTGATCAAGAATACAACAGATCCTTGTCTACTATCCACGAATCTACTCTGTTATGCGGATCCTTTTTTACTTATTCTCTCCAAATGTTGTAGTCACGCGCAAAAGTTGTAATGTCCTTTTTTTGGCTATAAAGGAGGGCTTGTCTCCTTGTTTTGTTTCCCTCTTCATGGGATTTATTTTGTTTCCACCTTCATAACATACCTGCTTCATACAAAATTTCATTGATTCTGCAAAAGCTTGCACCCTTCATCCGTTTCCCTGCACTGCCGGCATTAACCGGTCAAACACGGCAGTTCGAGCAGTGCTCGAACAGCCGTGTTCGACCGGTGGTCGGACGGGCACTGTCTGACCGAAGCAAGAGCCAACTGGTCGGACAGATTTGTCCGACCGGTCCCGGCTGGTCCTGTGCGACCGGTCCCAGGAACTGATCGGACAGGCCTGTCCGACCCGGCGGCAGGTGCTTTGGTCGGACAGTGCCTGTCCGACCACCGGTCAAACACGGCAGTTCGAGCACTGCTCGAACTGCCGTGTTCGACCGGTTAATGCCGGCAGTGCTGTTCCCTGTTCTGAAAAAAAAAAAAAAAAAAAAAAACCGTTTTCTGGCAGTATCAATCTGCCTGAGAGATCCCCTGATTCTTTACACAACTGCAGTCAACAAATTTGTATACTGACACAAAAACATTGGAAATTCAGGAGATTTATGACATACCTCTCTCGGTGCCACTTGGCATCCCGTAGATCCAACCCTGTTCACCATGAGGAAAGAAGAGAGGGTATCAAAGAGGCAAGTGTCCACTAAAATTTTCCGTGATGTGGAGGAGCCTCCTGCCAATTCGCCTAAGGACTATTTCTCGGGGCTGAATTTTGTCTGGGGAGTCATTGTGGATAACCACACCAACCTCAAGAGTCCTGGGAGCATTGTAGACGTTTTGATCAAGATCTGACCTTAGATAGTTCCGCAGATGATATTCTGGACTATTCCTGGATGCTTCTTTGCGTCCAATCAATCTGAAGAACCGGGCGTATGTGTTGTGCTGAGATAGATATTGCTGTATTTCCAAAAGGATCAAACTGTCAACTGGGCAGTGTGCTTGAAAAGCTCGGCAGGTTGCTTCAGCAAGGTCATTGCCACCCGTGACATATATTTGAGCAAATGAGCTGGGGGTTTCTTTGCTGGGCAAGATGGAGCCCATATTGTGATAGAGGGCCCCAATGACTTAAAAATTATATATCCCACGCTGACCCTGAACCGTTTAATTGAGTACGGCATCACAGGAGGTGAAGGAAACTGCATTGTTGTAGGCCCTGGTCTGCTTTTGAAAATTGAGAGATCCTGAGACAAACAAACAATAAAAACAATAGGTCAAGCCTAGTCAAACCTAGTCAAACTGATTGTTGCAAGTGGTATTGTTTTTGACTCACGTTCATCAACTTCAGTGAGGAGGCGAGCCCAAAATTCTGGATAGCCTATGTTGTTGTATTGCACGGGCAATGATATCTTGGCTTTCTTGCAGCAGGTTGAAAACGAAGCCGTTGGACTATTCATGACATTCTGAGTTCTTTCTAGTCTCCAATGCAGTGCTCCACATGCACTGCATGGGTCCGTCATAGTGCCAATTTTAGAGGGGAACTCACGTGGAAACTTACATATGAGCTCAGATTCATTATTAACCAAGGCATTAGGAGAGGCCACCCTTTCCACAGAAAGAAGTGACTCCAAAGTCATTGGCTGTCAAGACTGTTGTGATCTGCAAGAAGCTGGAGAAGGAGTTGTGGTCCCACGTGGTGTACAATTTGTGCAATTTAGGCGTCTGAAAAGGGCCTCAACCTGCCTCCTTGTGGTACTGCGGCCAGATTGAGACTGAGGCATGAAAAATTGATGATGTGTTACTATTGTGTCAATGAGATGGGTGATTACCGTGCTGCTGGATTGTAAACTTGGTATGAAACATCTTAAAATATTATGTGTCCTGTGGGAGTCAAAACCATGTCACTTATATCCATGTCAAGTGTACTAACCACTGTACTAAGGACGCTTGTACATGAATGGCTGGAAGTGGGCAAATAGATGGCACTGGTGTCAAATGAGTACCCTTGAATGATGGGTGAAGCCTGTAGTGACAGGTGATATGAATGTAGACACCAGTGAATATGATGAAGCCATATGAAGCAGAACCACAAGATCTTCACACTTGGGAGCATGAAGAAATTCAATAGGCCAATGAAACAGGGCCACAATGTTGCGGAATACAGCATCACGTGCAAGATGTGTATGTACACGTGCTTCAAATGTCATTATTGGTGTACAGGTCCTCAAAACCTTTTGCCAAAAGCATCAGATTGAGCCCAGCTTGTGGGGGTCACGATCATTGTGGATAGGAGAGGTCATACCAAATTGTGGTAGTTGGTGTGAATCAGAGTGACGCAAAGTGACCTGACTGGCTCCTTTCCCCCAGGTGTTGTTACCTCAGTGGCTGAATCTACCACCCCATAACCAAATACCGCGAGCTTTCCAATCAGGCAGTTGGGACGTCCTTCACAGCTAATATACTGAGAGCTGGGGACAATAACCAAATTCATCTGTTTTACAAAGAAGAAGTGATACTGCCCTTTTTCTGTAGTTTGAACCATGCGACCAAAGAGCATGTAAACAGTGCCATCACAGAGCGCATTGTGGCAAGATCCATAACCGGCCACATCCACAATAGCATTGAGTTCTCCTTTGCCAGGGACAACAATGACAACAGAGCTGAGGTAGTTAAAAAGACCATATAGCTGAGATTCTTTGAGTGAGTTTGAGCCCTGACAGAAGAATTAAAAACCTTTGTCAGCTTTGAGGATAAGCTACAAATACGCTACAAACAATGAGTACAGTGAAGTAGGTGCTTACAACCTCAATTATATCCCATGGGCCAATTACAAACATTGGGTGACTGGCTTTGCTAGGCTGGGAGCCGGCGGAATTGGGAGAGGACATGCCAACTGGTGAATTCGGTGTGTTTGAAGCTTGTTTGTCTCAGTTGGAGGCAATAGTGCAGTCTGTCTGAGATATGTACTCAGGTTGCTGGTTCCTGGAGTTGCGGAGATAGACAGGTGAGATAACCAATTTCTCACGGTTGCAAAGGGAACATCTAGGTTTAGGGTACATGAGCTTACATGAGTGGATGGCAGAAGCATGGAACACATAGGGTTAGGGTACACGAGCTTTCATGAGTGGACGGCAGAAGCATGCGGAGATGGAGATGAACAAATTTTAGAAGAAGCACTGTCAGAAAACCTGACTCGGATGGCTACATCCGAGTAAATATCGGATGGAGCCATCCGAGGCAAACTCGGTTGCATGGCAACCGAGTGATCCCCTCATCCGATTTAAAATCGGTGAGGGGTTTGCGACTTTGAATCGCACTTGCTATCAACCAAGGGAATTGTATCCCTTGGTGGATGTCCAGCTGATGTAGCCTTGGGTGCCAGACACCGAGGCATGACCCGTCGGCTAGAAAATCACCGATTTAATAATGAATCGGTGATTTTCTAACCGAGTCAATGGTTTCATCGGTTGGCATCAACCGATGAAACCATGCCTGCCCGGTGAGCAGGAAGTGACCTGCTCAACGGGCAGATTGCAGCCTGCTCGTCGAGCAGGCTGAGCCTGTAGCCTGCCCGGTGAGGAGGTTGCTACCTGCTCATGAAGCAGGCAGTGACCTCCTCACCGGGCAGGCAACAGCCTGCTCAATGAGCAGGTAGTAACCTGCTCACTGGGCAGGCTACAGCCTGGTCTGTGAGCAGGTGGCGACCGGCTCATCAAGCATGTCGCTAACTGCTCACCGGGCAGGCTGTAGCCTGCTCGATGAGCAGGCAGCGACGTGCTCACCGGGCAGGCTGTAGCCTGCTCGACGAGCACGCAGCGACCTGCTCACCGGGCAGGCTGTAGCCTGCTCGACGAGCAGGCAGCGACGTGCTCACCGGGCAGGCTGTAGCCTGCTCGACCGGCAGGCTGCTCACCGGGCAGGCTGTAGCCTGCTCGACGAGCTGGCAGCGACCTGCTCACCGGGCAGGCTGTAGCCTGCTCAATGAGCAGGCAGCGACCTGCTCACTGGGCAGGCTGTAGCCTGCTCAAATGAGCAGGCAGCGACCTGCTCACCGGGGAGGCCACAGCCTGCTCGATGAGCAGGCAGCGACCTGCTCACCGGGCACTCACCAGGCAGGCCACATCCTTCACGACGAGTGTAGCCTGCCCGGTGAGCAGGTCACTACCTGCTCATTGGGCAGGCTGTAGCCTTCCCGGTGAGCAGGTAGCGATCTGCTCATCGGGAAGGGTGCTGCGACCTTCCCGGTGAGCAGGTCGCTGCCTGCTCATCGAGCAGGCTACAGCCTGCCCGGTGAGCAGGCAGCGACATGCTTGATGAGCCGGTTGCTACCTGCTCACAGACCAGGCTGTAGCCTGCCCAGTGAGCAGGTTACTACCTGCTCATTGAGCAGGCTGTTGCCTCCCCGGTGAGGAGGTCACTGCCTGCTTCATGAGCAGGTAGCAACCTCCTCACCGGGCAGGCTACAGGCTCAGCCTGCTCGACGAGCAGGCTGCAATCTGCCCGTTGAGCAGGTCACTTCCTGCTCACCGGGCAGGCATGGTTTTCATCGGTTGATGCCA
The DNA here is from genome assembly GCA_002873125.1 of Puccinia coronata f. sp. avenae. Classification (NCBI taxonomy): domain Eukaryota; kingdom Fungi; phylum Basidiomycota; class Pucciniomycetes; order Pucciniales; family Pucciniaceae; genus Puccinia; species Puccinia coronata. The sequence continues at coordinate 97,849 of PGCI01000287.1, read as the reverse complement.
ACCGATAAAACCATTGACTCGGTTAGAAAATCACCGATTCATTATTAAATCGGTGATTTTCTAGCCGAAGGGTCATGCCTCGGTGTCTGGCACCCAAGGCTACATCAGCTGGACATCCACCAAGGGATACAATTCCCTTGGTTGATAGCAAGTGCGATTCAAAGTTGCAAACCCCTCACCGATTTTAAATCGGATGAGGGGATCACTGGGTTGCCATGCAACCGAGTTTGCCTCGGATGGCTCCATCCGATATTTACTCGGATGTAGCCATCTGAGTCAGGTTTTCTGACAGTGAAGATCTCGGTTTAGGGTATGATACAACAGAATATAAAATCTGACTTGCACATGCCGGGTATTGAAACTCAGAACAAAAAAGAAATAAAAAAGAATCACTGAATCAGATTAAAGAGTCAAAGTCTTAAACAAAGTAAAAGAGTCAAAGTCACAAACAGAGTAAAACAGTCAGAGTCATAAACGTGTTTTGAAATTTGAAATATATAAAGCAGAAGAAAAAAAAGTTCCTTGGAATGATTGTTGTCTCAAGAACAAATGGAAATAATCAGATAATCAGATAAAAAATTCGCTGTAAACGCATCAAGTTAAAAAAGCAAGAGACTACAAAAAATCAAGAGAAAAAGAATAGAAACCAAAGTCATTGTCTTGGCCGCTGCACGCAGTTTCATGCAGATTTATTCAAGTCCGCATAAGACTGGGCCGCAAACCGGCCCACCCACAACGCCGCGGAACGCAAAGAAAGCGGGCCGCGGCGTCGTGGGACTTGGAAGTTGGGAGCAGGAGCATTGCGGTTCAAGGAAAGTAAGAAAATTGAGCTTTAAAGTTTTAGATCATCTTCTTCTTCTTTCCCATAAAGAATCAAACCATCAAAAACATTATAAAGCAATCAATTATCTTAAAAATATCTTCTTGCTTCTGTGGAATTTCTGCTTAAATCCACATAGGTTTCCTACTAAGAACCTATACCAGTTTCCTTTGGTATAAAAAAGTGAGGCAGTCTCTGACTGGACCTTCTCTGTTTTTTAAGAGAGGAGGGGTTAAGCTAATTAGCTGCCCTTAAACCACCTCCTTAAGGAGAGAAATAAAGCCCAAAGAAGGCCATTAATCACATCATTAGTCATCTTTTTCTTTCCTTCCCTCCTTTCCTTTCCTCCCCCTGGTTGTTCTTCCTTCTATCCTTAGGAATACAACCTCTGTGCCTTCCCTATCTTGTGTCCTGTAGTCACTTAAGAGACCCAGGCTCACATAGGCAAACTCAATCACATCCAATCCTTGCAAACATACCTGACGCGCCCAGATCTTCTGGGGGATCCACGGACCAACAGTCCCTGGAATCATATGCGTTTGGTTGGAAACAACCGTGCTTTCATCACTTTTATAAGGATTGACGTGGCAACCTTTGAAGCTATTCTTGAGCATTTTGACAAGGCTTGGTCATCAGCTACAATCCCGTGTTCCAATGTCAATCCGCATGGGGACCCATTGCTGCTGTCTTGATTCTGCTGTAGGCTCAGCTCTTGTCTTGCACTGGCTCAGTTCAAGCATGGCGGCACATACACTTCAGCAAATCTTTTTGATTACAGCTGCGGTTTGCTCAAGAGACCTTGGTCACGCTCGCCGGTGCCTCCTTACAGTTCTCAAGGACCTGAAGGTTGCGCGGATTGGCCTTTGCATGAAGAGATGTTTCAGCACTACAGCGGCATGATTGAAACAAAGTATTCTCTTCTTACTCAGTGCTTTGGTTTCATTGGTGGGTTGAATCTGCCAATCAATGTCTCAGGTGATGAAGAGTGAGCCTCAGCGTTTAATCACTTGGAATTGAGTTGCGCAGAGACTGTTGATACATACATAGGCACTCCCCTACTCCATGGCGCACAAATCCATGTCCAGAATCTCCAGAGTAGTACTTCTCTTATCCTTCGCAATGGGTTGCGTGTTGGCTGTACATCTTCCCTCCACGACACCAGCCCATGGAGCATCGACACCTTCAGCAAATAGTCTGGTTTGGAGAAGCATGGAAGGTGAACGACCCGCTCCTCAAAGGATGTTCCGCGATGCACCGGTGAACCAGGAAGCAACCCCCAAGCAATCAGAGCTGATCAAAGCGCATCTCAGGACAGAAGCGCCTGGTCATCCTTGCATGTCGGGCGAGTCTTTGGATCGTACGAAGCTTTCATTCCTCAACGCTGCCGGCAACGCTGCGCTGAGACTGTGGGACTCTTGTATGTGACTGCAGTGCTGGATCCGGGGGAGATTCGGTTATATTTTTCTGTTAGTTATCATGTTGCGCTGCCGCATTTTGTACATAGTCTTCTACCCGGCCTCGCGGCTCCGACTGGCACTTGCTTCCTTTTCTTCTTCCAATTAGTATTTACATATTTACAATCAAGTCACATACCCCTCCAATGTTGAATCGGATCATGAGTGGATAACCCTTTAGAAGCCTTAAACCAAGTCTTCCTTTCATGGTTATGACGTATATACCCCCAACATAAACGGGGATGAAGCCCATCCGGGTTTCCTTTTCTTACAATAGTAATGTGAAGGGTCTTGAATATCTGGTGTTGCAACTTGCAAGCCAGTGTGGGCACCGGCAGGCCGAGTTAAACTGTTAAAGACGGGCCAAGGTGCCAGGCGGGGCTTGGATGTGGGCCGACTACAGCTCGATCACCCGGCCACCCCCGGGGGTGCTGAGTCGGGGGTTCTTGTGGAGAGTGGTTGGACAGCCGGATTTGGCGGCAATCTCACACTCACTCTCACTCTGCTCAGCCAGAACGATCGCAGGAACAAAAAAAGAATGGCCCAGGGTGAACACTCCCGAGACGAACGCACGATGGATGGCGCGCAGTGCTGAGTGACCCATCCCCACCAAGCGAGAAAAGCCAGAAAGGAAAACCCACCACACCACCCACTACAAATCATCCACATATTGCATAAACTATTTGTCCACTCGGAAACAACACCGTCGTCGATCGCTCGCTTTGCGATGTCAGTTTCCTCCGACCCTTCATCCCCCGAACCTCCTGCCCCAGCCGAGACCACGCTGGCTGTCTCCTCCCCTCGCACCCTCGCCTTTGCTTCCATCATCTGGCCCGCCGGCCCCGCCGCCCGCCGAACCGAGGCCGAGATCGACCAGGCCCACAAGGCTCTCCGGCGGCTCATTCTGACGGACCCGTATGATGAGGTTTGCTTTCAATCCCTATACATAGATATGATGGAGTCCCTAACCCATCCACACCTTAAATTTCCATTTTCCTTTTTGAAAGGAAGAAGCGACACAGCTACGGGCGACCACGTGGAAGATCTTGCTGGGCGCGCTCGAGTGCCCCGCCGAATACTACATGGACCTCGCCTCGCGGCCCCAGTCCACCTGGTACCCCAAGATCCGTAACGACACGTTCAGGACGCTGGCCACCGACAGCACATTCAAGCAACGTGTGCACGAAGACATGCTTGTCCGATTGCTCGAGAGCTTTGTTTGGCGATCGCAGGGTATGTGGCAACACCCCCCTCTTCCTGTCAATCTCCCCCAGCCGTCTCCGAGGGATTCATATTTTTCTCAACAATCGGTGTCCTTTTTTTTTCCTTTTTTTTTTGGTGGTCGGCTACAGACCTGTCTGAAAACCCAATGCACGCAGCTGAGAGGCCTTACGACTTCACATACGTCCAGGGAATGAATGTCCTTGCGGCGCCCTTCCTATACACCATGCCGTCGGAGCTGGAGGCGTTCTATGCGTTCACCCGCTTCATCGAGTTCCACTGTCCTCTATACGTCCAGCCCACGTTGGAGGGCGTCCATCGCGGCTTGAAGGTAAAAACTCTATGAGCTTTTTTTTCTTTTTGTCTTACTGTGATTTTTTGCTTGATCAATATCTAACCTGCGCTCTTGTACTCCTTCAGTTGTTGGACGAATGCCTCAAAATCGTAGATCGAGAGCTGTTTGACTACCTGAGATCCAAAAACCTAGCGGCTGAGATCTACGCATTTCCCTGTAAGTAATTTCTTTTCAACAAAAACGCTACCTTTGAGAGCTTGTTCCTGATCCATTTGAAAAGTAACTAACTGAACAAGCGTGGATTGCTTGTGCCCATTCCTGAATAGCCGTCTTGACGTTTTGCGCATGTACTGAGCCTCTCGACCAAGTGCTCCAACTGTGGGACTACCTGCTAGCTTTCGGGGTAGGCCTGAATGTTCTGTGTGTGATTTCTCAGTTGTACATGATGCGAGATCGGGTCCTGGTCCATCCATCGTGAGTGTAGTTTTTTTTTTTTTTCTCTGTTAACCCCGGAGCGATACAGAAATGTAACTTTATCGTACACCACTGACCGACTGGCACCCCTCTGAACCTCCCATCTCACCCCCTTCTCCTGCTCCCCAAAAGACCCATGGCTCTTCTACGCAAGTTTCCCACCCTGGAAGCGCGCGAAGTGATCATGCTCACCAATGTATTTATCCGAGAACTGCCCAAGTCCCTCTATGACAAAATTGTCCGGCACCCCTTCGAAAGCCACAACACGTCCGACAAATAAATAAATAAGTGTCGCCTCCTCTCTCTGCCATTAATTTCGATTTTCTTTTCTGTTCAGTTTTTTGTTTGTTTGCTTGTTTCTTGGCTCGTGTGGGTGGTATTTCACCAGTTCCCTTTTCCGATGCATGCAGTCATGTCCATCTCTTTTCTCCTCTTATATATACTCCCGCCTTTTTAATCTCGTTTTTTCTCGTCTCGTATAGTGGAGCCAATGTTTCTGCATGAAATGTTCGTCTTGCCTTATCTTCTGCTCATTCTCTCCTTCCCCCATCCGCCTGCTGATATACATACATATATTATTATCCTACCCGATGTATTATAGTGTTTTTTTGTTCCTTGTTTAATCACCCGATTTGATCATGAGATGTTTGCAGCATACTTAGATTCATCGCATCCTTAGCATCAGTCAACCATTTAAAAACAGAAACTCATTCCAGATCTTGTGTTAAACCCAGATTGCAAGTATTTATTTATATAAAATGTTAATTTGTGGAGAGAAGTCATATCCCATGAAATCCACTTTCTTCTTCTTTCTGATCAATCCCATCTTGTTGAGATGTGAACAATGCTGTGCACCTTTCCTCTTCATGTGTATGTAAGAGCAGGTAACCTTTTCCTTTCCCGTCCTTCTCTCTTTTGGAAATGTGGATGAGACTCTCTTTTATACTAGGACTTGCGATCTTAATTAATTTAAGTCGCATGCAAGAGGTGATACATAGATATGTCTTCTCTTGCGGGACTGGCATCACTCCTGAATCTGCCTCTTTGTCTCTCGTTTACATATTGTATTTCTCAAAAAGCTTGGACACTTTGCTGGAAAATGATTTTTTCTCCAGCTTTCAGTAGTCATAGTTATGGGGTATTGGGTGACCTAGTGGATTGACAGGCCAAGATGTCAATGGTTGTAACCATTTTTCAGTCCTCAAAGTATGACACTGGGCTTTGAGAGGAAAAAAACAAGTCCATGGATGTCCAACATATTTGAGAATCACAATATATACCGGGGTCTCCCTCCAGCAAGAGGTCGGGTGTTGTCTGCTGATTGCCAAACAATCCGTAATTCGTCCCAACCAGCTTAACATAAGCCTCGCCAACGGAGGGTCCCGGGGACCCCGCGCAAAGCGCTCTCTGTAGCTGGAGAGGCTTATGCATCATATCAGTCTGCTCGCAGGGACGGGAGGGATTTTCAACCCAAAAAGTCCCTAAAGGATGCTTATATATTTTTTCACGGAAGACAGCATCCTTTCTCAGAAAACTGACTTAAGTCGTAAGGCCCTCTCGCGGTCGGGTCTTGTGTTAGTTAAGTTAGGGTTAAAATATTCAAAAATGAACCTTGCTATGGGCTGATTTTTGGGGCAAGTTGCTAAAAAACATTGTTTGGGCGCCAGGATGGCAACTCTGATGGAGATGCTCTTCCAACCCCTCTTTTAATTGCTCGCACAAGCCGAACACCATCGTTGCGCCACACTCCGGCTAATTTCTCGTTTGCAGGTCATGCATCTGTAGAGTGTGAACTTCACCGGTATGCTGACAGTGCAGCACTCGCATCTGCCGGCGACTGTTTCTGATGTGGTAGGACCCTGGAAAGCCCCTATATATGTCAGTAATGAAAATGTATGAATTTTTGGCCAAAAACCCCAAATGATACTCACCAAAAATGTATGAATGACCATTTTTTCCATGCAGGTTACTCACCTGAAATGTATGAATGTTTGATCAACTTGGAGGTTTGACAAGTTGTTTACATCTTTTCTCACTCTTTTCTGCATTTTTTTGGGATTTGAGATGTTAGAGGTGAAAATATGGCCAGAAGAAATCCATGAGGTATCATTTCTCTTGGTATCTGGCCAAAAAAATGGACAAAAATCACTTTATGGGGTTGGGGGTGGGCCATCCGCACCCCTGGCCCCCCATGATCCCAGATTCCCCCTCCCCCAAACCCGCACCTCGGTGGAAAGGTTACTCATGAAACGTGTATGAATGGGCTTGAAAAATGTATGAATTTTGGCAAAATCCAGGATTTTTCGTTACTGACATATATAGGGGCTTGCCAGGGTCCTGATGTGGTGCTCGTACACTGCAGGTGTGGGGAAATGACACTCAAGCAGGAGGCCAGGAGAAGCATTGCGCTGAGTGGTCTCCGCATGATGCAGTAGCGTGGAGGGTGTGGCTCGAACTGGTGCTCTGGCGATCAGGAGAGTGGTCAATGGGGTTGTTTCAGGGACGCAGGGCTGGGTTGGTTCAATGACTGTTCTCTTTGCTTGGGCCACCGGACCGTATCAGAGGCAGCAACTTATGGACAAGATATAGGAGCCGCACCTCTGACATTGTGACTCATCAACCCGTCAGTTCCATACATAGCATTAAGCTGCCATAGATCCCGTCAAATGAAAATAACATTGAGAATGTCCCAACTTGGAACACTTCCATGCCAACCAAAAGCATGGATTTATCCGGGATATCCACAAATCCGCAATGACTCAAAGCAGACAAATCATGAGTCACCGCGGACTTGGGGGGATCAACAGTCAACAACCGGAGTTCCAGTATAATGAACACAAGACACCCTCCTTGAGTCTTTCACCAACTCGTTGGCCTGTTGGACATCAAGCTTGTTTGTGCCAACAAGTCCACATGCCACAAGGGCGCGCCAAAAACTATATAAGAAGACCTTTTCCCGTCCCCTTGATGCCCCCACCTCCCACCCACCCAATTACTTATTTACCTTCAAATTTCTAAATCTCACAGTACAGTGTTACGCCTGGAGCCCACTCACTTGTATATTTAAATCCAAACCATTTATAGCCTATTGGGTACCCCTCAATTTCCAATTACACACCCCTTGTTTTTTCTAGCAGCACAATTTTTTGATCAAGCTTATTCCAATCAATTTTCCATCAGGTGTCATTCAAATCCGTCCAGTCCCTGTGACCCCTTACAATTTTTCCCCGCCAAAGTATACACTTCTTCCTGTTTCTAGCAGCCTACTTTTTTTTATCACGCTTGGTCCAATCAATTTTCCATCAGGTGTCCTTCCAATCTGTAGTTGCCCCTTACAATCTTTCCCTGCCAAAGTCTAAACAATTCCTTGAGATCAACCTCACCTCCATCATCACTTCAAGCTTTACTCCAATTCTAATCATTTCAGTAATTGCCATCCCCTGCTCCATCATTTGCTTTGTATTTTCTGTCCAACCCCTTTATCATGTCTTCTCAATCCACCAAAGTCCCCTGCTCAAGCACCTCCGACAACATAATCTATCTGCCCTCACCACCTACCCAAGATAGTCACCCCTTAGTCAGCTACATCTACGCGTTTGTGCCGCTTCCCTTCACTGAAGCTCTTCCTACCCCCGCCAAAAGTAATCGGCCAGTTAACTCCCTCAACCTTGTGCGGCGGCTTGATGGAGTTGCACCTTCCTTCCCAACCAACCCTATCAAATTCACTGTCCCTGGGAACACTCGCGCTGACGCCATGAAATTTGTCACTGCCATGAAAGCCACTGTTCGATGGAGTGATGAACGGGATACGCAGCACCCTAATGAACGGGATAAAAAACAGCCTGCAGTCTTACCTTGGCCTCAGCCCTCCCGCAAGGGCCGTGGCTGACCACCAATTTTCCATTTCAAGCTTGAATTCAAATGCCCCAGACAGCGCCACCACGACCAAACCCCAAACTCCCGCAAACACAATCAATCCACAATCAAATGCAATTGCCGTGCTCAGTTCAACATCCGCCATCACAAAGCATCAAATTCATTGCGGGTGGAGTGGTTTTGGTCTCACAACCACAACCCATATTCCCATGAAGACATGCTGCTTTGTCAAGCACCCAAGGTAGTTGAGCAGTGGCTCAATGAGAAGGTCATATCCGGGCTTGGATGGAAGGCAATTCATTGACTTCTTTCCTCTCCTGACATATTCCTGGTAAGCTCATTTCATTTCAACTTGCACCCTGCATTTTTCACTCATTTTCATATTTTCCAGCACAAAAAGCACATCTTGGTTCCAGAATCCCACAAGATAACATACAATTGTGTGCAATACCTGATCCGGACTTGCGTGAAGATCTTGGCTAAGCAGGACAGAGATGTCTTCAAATCACTGCACATGTGGGGTGATCATCTGTGCGACAAGGGGTGGCACACTTACACGCCTTCCATTGTTGACTCCCAAGACTTCCTTTATGTCATTCAATCACCGTGGCAAAGGGATCTTATGGTCAGGTATGGCCAATCGGTCTTTTTAATTGACGCAACACACAACACCGTCTCCAATTACTTTCTTTCAGCCGGTAAAAAAGTCAGCTTCTATACTGTGATGGTACGCAATCACCTTGTGGGTAAAGGAACCCCAGTTTGTTGGGAGCTCACTGGATCAGCCGCAGCGTAAGTCACATTTACCTTTGTCACGTCCTTTAACAAAGTTAACACCATGTTGTTTATCCCCAGTCAGCCTATTGAGCGGCTGCTCACGTGGATCCGGAAGACTACAGCACTTGTCCCTCATGCTATCATGAGTGACTGTGCACTTGCCATCCGCAATGCCATATCAACAGTGTATGCTGATTTAGCTGACCAAGGACCAAAGCACTACTGGTGCTGGTTCCATGTGCTCAAAGCTTTCAAAGGAAAGGCTGTTACCCACCTCCACAAACGATCAAGCGAGGCAATCACCGACTTCCAAACAATAATGCACTCATCATTGGATCCACCTGCAGATATGGAAATTTTCCTTTCAAAGTGGGACAGTATCAATCCTGGATTTGCCGACTACGTGAGAACTCAATGGGTGGTCAACCTCAAACATTGGCCTTGCTTTTATTGCACAGTAAGCATTTGTGTTCGCAACAGACATGATTCAACAGACCCTGATTGTTATTGAATTGGCTGTTCCTCAGACAGTGTATCAGGGTATCAACACTAATAACTACACCGAGGCGTGGCATTGGACACTAAAATCACAATTTATCCCACCTCCCGAAAAGCGGCGCATAGACAAGTTCTTACAGATCTTAATTGATGAAGTGGAACCCTGTTACCAAACAACTTCTGACCGGGTGGATGGCGGCTTCAAAGAGCAAACTCTGAATTTGTGCCAGCTTGTGTCTAAACGACTTGCTGACAGTTACACCAAACAATTGCTGGCTACGCTAGGCATGCACATCTTCAGCTTCGCTGGGCACGTAAGCACTATCCTCTGCAAATACATCCATCCATTACTTCATAGCTGACTAATCAAATGTGTGAATACATAGTACGTTGTAGGGTCTTTTACCCGACCCACCAAGCTATCTTACATTGTAACTACCAATGACCAGGGCGGGCACACAAAGGGCCGTATCACCATCTGTACATGTGAATCGTTCACGCAGCACAGCAGCGGGTGCAAGCACATGTTCTACTTAGCTCACGAGACAAAACGGAACGTTGTCAAGGACGTTGTTTGGCCTACTCAACCCACACCGGTGGACCTGATGCAAATTTTTGGCAAGGGCACCACATCTGCCACCCAATCCGACAGCGGCTCTGATGTAGAGATAGTCAGGCCAGAGAGTCCTTGCCACATGTTACCGGTCAAGCATGCACCGGTTGCATTCTCACCATGCTCACAGCATTGCTTGGTGCACCAAGTGTTGAAACTCTCCGTGACTTTCTTGTGAAATCTCAGTCATCTCTAGTTTGCTGCGCAAACTCTAACCTTCTATCATCAATCAAACCTAATCTCTGAGCTTCTTCGATTGCTTGTGTCTGCCACCCGGCAGTCTCTCGTTGTTGCTCACCTCCGCCTTCCCGACCACAGTCTCCCAAGACTGCTCAACATCAGATAATCAATACTGCCATCCAATCAATCATAGCCCGCTCCTCACTCAACCACAAACTCTCCGCTCCTCTCTCCCAATCAATCATCAAGACAGTCTCGTCAAGTCCCAACTTGGTGAGAATTGAACACCAATTCCTTTTTCCTTTTTTTCTATCTTTCCTCTCATATCTCTTTGATTTTAACTAATGTCTCTCCTTATTCTCAGTCTCAGTCCTGTCCTGCTTATTATCATTTGTCACCTATATCAGTTGTACAATTAGATACATCTTTATCACTCAGGGTATGCTTAATTTCTCATTGTTTCTCCTTTTCTTCATTTTCTTCTTGTGTTCTCATTCTGATCTATTAGTTCTGGTTTTGTTTCTTTGAAATTTTATCATCAAGTTCATTACCGAGATCCCAGAACGCCTGACTGGGAGGCTGCCCATCCAAACCTTGCTGCACCCGCCCAGGTTTTGGCCGACTCAGCTCTCCAGGTGCCCGCAATTACCATACGGGAGGCAACCGTTGAGCCAGGGGGCATAGCCAATGATTTTTCCAAAGCGGAATCGGAGGGGTCTGTCAAAACCAAACCAACCGATGATCCCAATACACAAGAGCTGCAGATTGACAGAATCTTGAGGTCAGCAATGTTAGCTTTGAAGAGGGTAATTGATGGGCTCACCAAAGCAAAGGATTGAAAAAAGATGATCTCGCAAATGTCGGCTCGGTCAATGGAGAGGTTCAAGGAGGTGGGGTTTAGTGCGGGCCAACAAGTTGAGGTTAAATGCCCTGGATTACGCAAATCGACTTTGGTGGACTTTGGCTGCACAACCGATTTGCGTGATTTGAACCAAGCCGATCTGGAAAGCCTTCTAAAAGACTTTCAGTCAGTGGGACGGGCAGGCTTCAAGAGGGCGTGGAAGTTGCTGGGAACAAAGCGGTTTCAAAGCACTTTTGTGGAAGGAGCAACAGTTGCCTTGTGGTGTCCCAAACATGGCAAAATGATTTTTTGGTTTTTCTTATACTCAGATTCCAAAATACAACTACAACCACTCAACTATCAGCAATTTGGACTTCAGAATCAGAATCCACAGCCAAAATAACCCCTATTCACCTCTCACACAATCTCCATCACTCCAGCGGATCAGAAGTTACGGACAAATCAGCATATTCAGTTACCTACGGCCAAAAATCACTTCAAGACAAAACATCCAAACTACTATATTTGATGTCAGAAACATATTCTACAGGTAAAATGAGCCTAGGAATCAACTCTCAGAATTGTATTTGTACCAATGGATTATGAGTTATGGCCAGTTTTAGTTCCTAGACCCGGTTTTATTCCTTTGTGCTACCCCCAATTACACACATGTAACACTAGTGACACCCCATGACATATGAGGGTTGTTTTTTCATTTGGTTGTTCTTTTTTTTCAAGTGCTTTTTTTTCTAGTTGGTTTTTTTTCTGCATGCTCTTTTTTTTCACTTGCACTTTTTTTTCAGTCTCACTTTTTTTTCATCTAAATAAGTTTTTTTTCATGTTCTTTTTTTTCATGAGGACTTTTTTTTTCATGCACTTTTTTTCATGGATGATCTTTTTTTTTCCATGCACAGGCCAGCAGAAATGCCTCATTTGTACTTCTCTTGGAGCTAAAATCCCTCACTTTTGTCTATTTAAGAGGCTCTCATCCAGGTGTTTTTCCCCTTCCTCACCAGATTCTGTCCCCAGAATATATCCTCACCTTATATCTTCACACACCATTATATATTAGATATTAGTATTACTATCCCCTATAGTTGACTACTGGTCACTCCTCTATTGAGGTTTTATTACTCATCAGCAATTATATATTCACTCAACAACTCTCATATATACCCCTACCCTCAGGTAGCGGGTTCAATCCCTGGTTGTAGTGTCAGCTCCCAAAACTCATTTTGCATTACAAACCATCCTCATCATCCATCCATCTTTGGTAGTAGCGTCAGCTCCCAGAACTCATTAGCTTAACACACCATCAGTATACATACACATAGTCATCAACAACCATACTCATTACTCATCACCCATCACCCATTACTATATTAGACCCGTATACGTATCATACTTCATCACAAACATCACCATCATCATCACCAATCACAACAACATCATCATCATCAATACACCTCTATCCCTTACGTCTGTAGTCATCTGAACCAGACAATCCTATCACTATAAATAAACTGCCAAGCGAGCTTGGTGGTCTTGTTTTTCTGATAGCAATATAGAAGGGCAGAGCTTGCACCTCCTTTTCCCCCTTCTCCATTCAGCAAAAGGTTTCACAACACTTTTGAGTCTTACAGCGTGCATGGTTGTTTTCAGGCAAACATGCTTTGAAGCGGTCACAATACTTGAGGACGCTGGCATCTTGGCGGCAAGGAGGCAGATTCGCTGAAGTAATCGTGTGGTGGAATGGAAAGGTGTGTTGTGTGGTGGGACAGATGTGGAGGAACATGAAGAGGGAAAAGAGATGCTTGGGGGAAGGCCTGCACAATATTTGAGGCTTTCTTCTTGGGGACAAGGTGCCCGCGCAAGATGTACAACTGCCCTGCTGGACATGGCCAATCCTGGCTGATCTAGCTGATACTGCTTGACATTATGAATGGGTTGTCATGTTGATTGCTTGACTTTGTTACATGAGTTGCGGATAGTTACAGATTCCGTCATGTTGTTCTTGTGGTGATTTGCATAATCTTTAACATAGTTACAAATTTTGGGATGCATAATTGTCCTTCCGTAGCTAGGACACATGATCATTGGGTATGATTCATGATGTTACTTTCAGGTACGCATAGATCCCGGCTAACCCTCTCAGACGGCGGACAAGAGGCCCTGTCTATGTAAAGCTTTTTGCAGCCAATTCAACATTTTGATGATGTACCCAGAGATATAGAATTGGAAGTTTTTGCTCCGAGCCATGCTTACATAACCACATCGTTCAGGGTTTCTTTTTTGCGGAACTCCCAAGAAGGCAGCAAAGGGATGAAATCTTTGATGAGCAGAATATGTATAAATATGTAACTCTGCAGAGAATTATTTCGCTGGGGTGGTCAAGGAGCATTGGGCTATCAAGAATGAGCCAAAGACGGCTCACCATGACTATGTATTAGGACGGTTCACATTGGGATTTTACTCATTTTTAAACCAGTTTTTAACCACCTTAATGGATAAAATTTCATAAAACATTCACACCTCTATATCTGGATGTTTTGGAAGATTTGGATGAAGCCAAATTTTAAGTGAAAAATTTTATGACAAGTGTCATAAAATTGAGGTTAAAGTTGGTTATAGTGCCCAATGTGAACCGTCCTATTGGCCAAGCGTTCCCAAGGAGGTGAAGAAGAAAAGGCTACATATGTCCCGTTACGCAAGTTCTACTACATGCATATAAATTAATAAGCCTCATGAATTGTTACCATGAATCCGGACAGCCTCTACCAAGGTCCATGATTAAGACGTTACCTTATTACCCAAGAGGTTGGTCACAACTATTTTTTTCCGCTTACAAATGGGTATTCGAAGTTTGTAATGTCTCGCTGCCTTCAATTCAACGAGCACCAATCTGCACCAATCAAAGAGCCACCAGTTCTACTTGTTGGCAGCGGAGACGCAGGATCTGGCAAGACGTTTCTATCATGCATTTTGGCAGTAATACACATACATACCACAGCACAGGTCCCCGAGGACCTATGGACACTGCATTGATGCAGTGTGAGACTGGCCTCGCGGCTGCACGCAAAGCCAGTCCCGAAGTGTGTGTACCCGCAAAAGGTGTGAAATCCCGCACTTTTGGATCCCGCACGAATCCCTCTCAACTCGGATCCTCCAAATCGCGTGAACACCTCGACCGGCCATCACACCTCACTGTTTGAAAGACTGTAGCTCAGTCATCGCTCAACGGATACACACAATGAGGACATCGTTTTACTCGCATGATCAAGACGAATCAAACGCGATCACTCATTTTGTATCAAACCACTGCCCTCAGCAAGATATTTTCACATTTTGTCACTTTTGGTCAATAAATGAAAAATGTTAGTTAACCATGAAAAAAAAAGTGAAGTCCAAGAAATAAATAAAACACATCCAAAATGAGATTAAAAAAAGGCAGAAAAACTTAAAATTTCAAGATACTTTGAAGACTTTGGGCAAAATGCGTTAGAGTAGGAAAACAGGAAATATGGATAAATTGGTAATGAATGCCACCAACCATGTGGAAGACTCCAGGGTATTTAGATAACCCCTTTATTTTATTGATTTTGAGATGTTGGTGAGTCAAAGAGGAATGAACAAATTTCAAGATATGTTAAGAGTAGGAAAAAATGATATGGCAATGACTTTTTGAGGAATTCTAATGCCATTGTGTGACATAGAGGGTGTTCATATGGCTAATTTTTGAAATGGATAGTAATTTGTGGCAGTGGTCAGTAATTGTAGCTGGTCAGTCATAGAATGGATTAAAGGATTTCAGTAAAATAGCTGAGAGTAGGAAGACCAGATATGGTAATAAGTTGTGAGGTATGTTTCCAACAATGCAGTTCCAGGGTGTTGAGAAAGCCCTTGTATTTTTTATTTCAAATTTTCTTCAGCATTGGGTAAATTGTTGCTGAGATATCCTGCTTTGATTCACTTACAACCTGGATTCAATTTCAGCTATTTTGAACACTAATACCACACAGGGTAGAGTGGTTTTTTTTGTTCCCAATTTCAAGTTTCAACTTTATTTTTCAAGATGGGCATTCTTAACTTTGGAATCATGTCATTTGGTCTGGTACATGTAGATCAGATCATTAATTATACCTGCACGTACACAAGTTTGGTGCAATTGGCAATATGTGTGCAGGTAAACTCTGGATTTAATGAACCTGATGACACGATTCCAAATCTACAATCAAGTTTTCAGCCATGAAAAACCTAATTACCACATTTTGAATCACTCCTATATTGGGAATCATGTCATTGGGAGAAGTATATGCAAAGTTGTACTTCCACATATGTAACTTAGGTGCAATCACATTATACGTGTGCAACTTTGAAGTATAACTCCAACTGCACTGTAACTTCATATCCACTGGACTCAATGAAATGTTTCAAAAGGTAGTAAGGAATTATTCAACAATTAAACAATTCATGCAGAGTTATGCTTGCACACATAAGTTTTATCCAAGCACAAATATGAGTTCAAGTATAACTCTGGATGTACTGCACCCAATGAAATGATTCAAAATTAAACAACAATTAAAAGATTGTAATAAATTTTCAATTGTTTCAAAATTTTTATTAATCTTTTGAGTGATATCATTGAGTCCATTTCATCCAGAGTTATACTTGCACACACATAAGTTTGGTGCAAACAGTAGGATGTGTGTAAGTATAACTCTAGATGTACTTAACCCAATGACATGCTTCAAAAATGTTTTGCACACATATCTGTTTTTGTACCAATAACTCAGCATATACTTCTCTCAAGTTTCAATGAAGTGACTCAAAAGGTTTAAATCATTGTTCAACATTTAACTCTTGATTAAAACACTTTGGTGTAATGTGATCAGCTCCAGTGCATCCAGAGTAATACTTGCTCACATATTGCTGATTGCACAAAACTCACATATATTGTGCAGGCATAACTGTTCAGTGCCATGTATCAGACCAAATAACCTGATTTCAAATTTGGAAAGCATCAACAACTTGAAACTTGGACATGATCAGTGGCATAAAACACAATGTTATTCACATATGCTGTTTTTGGTATGTGCTCTTTTTGCCAAGAATCCTCATTCCTGACATATGACTTGCCAACACTTACACAAAACTTCCAGCAATTTCAAAGCAATCAATAAAATTTATAATATATTGAAATAAAATGAGATTCTTACATGGTGAGTGGCATGCCTCACAAAGGCATTCACATATCCCATCTGCCTGCTCTAACCTGTTTTGCCAAGGTTCTTCATTCCCCTAGGAATCACCAACTACTGAACAAACACTTATGAAAAAATGGAAGGGCTATCTAATTCCCATGAAATTTATAAATAGCATCATCAATCCTCACAAACTTCTTCACGTATCCTGTTTTCCCAACATGTTTTGGCAAGATTTTTTATTCCTCTATACCTCACCAGCTATTTGAAAACCACCCTAAAAAAATTCAAACAAGAAAAATGAAAGGGGGTTTTTAAATACCCTGAAATTTTCACATGATTGGTGGCATTCATTACCAATTTATCCATATTTCCTGTTTTCCTACTCTAACGCATTTTGCCCAAAGTCTTCAAAGTATCTTGAAATTTTAAGTTTTTCTGCCTTTTTTTAATCTCATTTTGGATGTGTTTTATTTATTTCTTGGACTTCACTTTTTTTTTCATGGTTAACTAACATTTTTCATTTATTGACCAAAAGTAACAAAATGTGAAAATATCTTGCTGAGGGCAGTGGTTTGATACAAAATGAGTGATCGCGTTTGATTCGTCTTGATCATGCGAGTAAAACGATGTCCTCATTGTGTGTATCCGTTGAGCGATGACTGAGCTACAGTCTTTCAAACAGTGAGGTGTGATGGCCGGTCGAGGTGTTCACGCGATTTGGAGGATCCGCGTTGAGAGGGATTCGTGCGGGATCCAAAAGTGCGGGATTTCACACCTTTTGCGCTAGCTTAACATAAGCCTCGCGAACGGAGGGTCCCGGGGACCCCGCGCGGAGCGCTCTCCGTAGGAGAGGCTTATGCATAAGGTCAGGTTGCTCGCAGGGACGGGTGGGATTTTCAACCCCAAAAGTGCCTATGTTGGACTTAAAAATTATTTGAAAAAAAAACAACACCCTATCTCCAAAATTCAAATTGGAGGATTTGTTGATGGTGATGTTGCGCTCCTCTCCCCAATTTTTTGGAGTGCTAACTCAAATATTGACTGAGGGAATAGGCCTAGAAGAGGAAGGTCTTTGTGCTGGATCTGCAGGGATCTCCCAATGACTTGAAAATCAGTTTGCAAGGATACACAATGTCCTATTATCTGAAAATCCTTGGATGTGCACAGTGTTAGCGCATGCAAGCAGAGGCAAGGATGGTACATAGTTGAAATGGCCCATGAGCAGTAAACGGCAGTGAAATTGCCTTCAAACGACTACGGAAATGGCGGAAGCGAGCATACCTAAGAAGTTACTAGCCTATGACGACAATCAGCTATCCAATCACATTGAGACTGGTTGGTGCAAGTTGATTGTGTCACATATCTCAAGTATGCGGATGTGTTCTGGAAGCAATTTTTGACGTAGCAGTGGTTCGGCCATTTAGTACGAAAAAAGCTGGAATGGGTGTAGTTACAAATTTGACGAACTCGCAACAGCTGGTATATATTGGGACCACCGCTCATTGTAGGAATATGTACATATTTATTATGGGGATAATCAAAACCTCTGAACTTGTGGATCCTGGATCTACAAGCCAAGAGTCCTGTGGATCCTTCACAAATCCAACATTAGAGTTTTGTCAGGACCAGGTCATTTTTTAATATTTTGAAAAATTCTACCGGCAGAATGGTTGTGATTAAGAAATCAAGACCAACACCAAATTAAAGAGCGGGTCAAGATCTGTCTTGGGGCTCTGGGGCAGCCTGTGGGATGAGGTGTGGAAGGAGCAAGACCGCTATGAAATTTTCCTCCTGCCAAAGGGGATTCCTGTCCCACCAGAAAAAGTGACATAATTCGCAAGTCCCTCCCTGCGGGAGGGCGGCTTCGCCGCTGCCTGTGCCACACAGCGCCGAAGCTCCCACCAGGGGGGGGGGCCGCAAGCGACAGTGCTTACACAGCGCCGCAGCCCCCAGGACTTGTGTTAAGTTAGCCTTTTGCGGGTACACACACTTCGGGACTGGCTTTGCGTGCAGCCGCGAGGCCAGTCTCACACTGCATCAATGCAGTGTCCATAGGTCTCCCCGAGCTCCGAGAGCCGTGTTCTAATACATATGGAACCATTTTAAGCCATTTTGAATGAATCATGAGTTCGGATTGGGTGAGGTATT
This sequence comes from Puccinia coronata f. sp. avenae, assembly GCA_002873125.1. Classification (NCBI taxonomy): domain Eukaryota; kingdom Fungi; phylum Basidiomycota; class Pucciniomycetes; order Pucciniales; family Pucciniaceae; genus Puccinia; species Puccinia coronata. The sequence goes on along the minus strand of PGCI01000287.1, from coordinate 79,448 downwards.
TAAATTTCTGCATTCATATTTCGTGGTCGATGTTTGGTTATGTATGTAATGCAGCTCGGCTCCGCTTGCTTATCAACCAAATGCATCTTCTTTAATCATGATAAAAGTTGCAGCCAGCTGGCATTAGGATATATTGGAGATATGGAGGGGATGCTATCGGCCAGGGAGTAGGGCGGTAACCTGGGCTGGCTGTGTGCACAATACATACATACGTTAGTGTGGATGGCAGAAACCCTCAGGAAATTAAGTGATTTATTGATTTATTTACATAAATATTTGTTGTTGACTGTTTTCAGTAGACTCTTCGCCCAAACACAGCAACCACGCTAATGAGAATATTCAAGGTTAAAGCAATTTAATTTAACCCTCTCTCTCTCTGATCATCTCCAACCAACCAACCAAGCACTATATATATTATAATATAATATACTATAAACATCACCACATGACTAGGAAAACAAACAGAAACTCAATCAACACATTCCACATGTCAGACCCAATGGCATCAGAACCACTGCTCTCCTCACCATCTACCTGCAAGGAACACACATCCTCACTGGCACAGACAACTCTCACCATATCAGGTCAGTCCACTCAGTAGTCCCTACACTCAATCAACGGTGCTAACACCCCTTCTTGGGCATTGGCATTAAAGGCATGACATGCGGCTCATGTGTCTCAGCCATCGAATCCAACCTAAAGAAACTGCCCGGGATCCAATCCGTGTCCGTAGCCCTGTTAACCGAACAAGCCATTGTCGTGCATGATGAGACCCACACCTCAGTCTACTCAATTATCGACCAGATTGATCTCTCGGGATTCGATGCCACCCTCATATCAAGCCAGTCGTTGGTGGACCCAAAGCAGAAGAAGAAGCACACGACGCTCACAATGGACCTCCCCAGAGACCACGACCACGACCACGTGCCCCACACGCTGCTAGAAGTGTCGCTGAAGGTGGATGGCATGACCTGCGCCTCGTGCTCCTCCTCCATCGAATCCCAGATCAAGAAACTCAAGGCTGTCCACTTCGTATCCGTAGCCCTCATGGCCGGCCGATGCAAAATCAGATGCGATCTCGATGCCTGGACCCCGGAAGCTCTCCGCTCTGAAATTGAAGACCTCGGCTTCGATGCTCATGTCATCTCCGCCATCCACTTGAACCCCTCACTCGACAAATCATCCCAAGTCTCTTTAATGTCAGAGCATCGCTCTCAGATCGCTATCATGGGAATCCACAACATGGGAGATGCACGAGGTGAGTCCTCACATACACATACATATACATATAATATCATATAATCATAATGACTAGACATTGACACATGCCCCCTCTTGCCCTTCGTATCGTAGATTTGGAAGATTCAGTTAACAAGCTTCATGGCGTCCTCTCCTGTCAAGTCAAGCTGACCAACGGGACGTACACCATGTTCATCACTCACATTCGCTCCATCGTGCCACTTCGAGAAGTGGTGGACCACATATCATCCCAGGGATATGATCCCGTCATTGGGAGTGCCGATTCGGCCACCAATATTCAGCTACAATCTCTTGCACGGACACAGGAAGTCGCCAGTTGGCGTATGGCATGTCGGTCGGCAGCATTCTTTGCCATCCCCATTTTCTTCCTACAGATGGTGGTCCCCATGTTCCCCAAATCGAACGTGATACGCAAGTTGTGTGATACTCCCATCATGCTCCCCGGCTGGTACCTCTCCGATATCCTCTGTATCTTCTTGACCCTCCCCGTCCAGTTCGTCATCGGACGTCGTTTCTATCGCTCTGCGTGGAAGTCGCTGCGGCATGGCACAGCTACCATGGATGTGCTGGTCGTCATCGGGACCAGCTCTGCATTCCTCTTCTCCCTGCTGTCGCTTCTAGTTGCACCCTACCTCATCGCTTCCAGGAGCGTCTCCCGCACATATCGTCCTTCCATATTTTTCGACACCTGCACCATGTTGATCACTTTCGTCAGTTTAGGCCGATACCTTGAGAATCTAGCCAAGGGACAAACTTCCGCCGCACTTTCCAAGCTCATCTCTCTCTGCCCGCCCTCCGCCACCCTCTATCTCGACCCTCCTCACTGTACACAAGAACGGCAACTGCCGACGGAACTGATTGAAGTTGGAGACATCCTCAAGATTATCCCTGGGGACAAGATCCCTGCTGATGGCACCGTGGTGAGTGGGGAGAGCTCCATCGATGAAAGCATGGTCACCGGCGAGGCCCTTCCAGTCTCCAAAAGCGTGGGGGAACAAGTCATCGGGGGCACCGTCAATGGCTTTGGGACGTTCAACATGCTGGTCTCGCGCGCAGGGTCCGATACGGCACTGAGTCAAATTGTCAAGTTGGTCGAAGAAGCACAGACCTCCAAAGCACCCATCCAAGCGTTTGCAGACACGGTCGCGGGGTACTTCGTCCCCACCGTGCTTGCGCTGGGCTTGTTGACGTTTGTCGGCTGGATGGTCATCTCTCACACCAGCCTCGTGTACTACATCCCCCCCTTGAAACATCTGTTTGTTACCAGTTCCGCCCCCGATGGCAACGGCGGCGGCAAGTTCATGACCTGCTTGAAGCTCTGCATATCGGTGATCGTGGTTGCCTGTCCGTGCGCACTTGGTCTCTCCACACCCACAGCAGTCATGGTCGGCACGGGGATTGGTGCGCAGAACGGAATCTTGATCAAAGGCGCTGGGCCTCTGGAAGCCGCAAACACGATCGATACCATCGTGCTTGACAAAACTGGCACCCTCACGACGGCGCAGTTGGAGGTGGTGAGTATCCGGTGGGCGGCTCATCTGACGAGAGGAGAGAGTACCACTGGGGAGGACAACATGATGGACTCGACGAAGCAGCACGTGTTGGCCGCGCTGACGGCCACGGAGGCCCGCAGTGAACACCCCCTGGCCAAGGCGGTAGCCAAGTTCGGCCTCAAGACTCTGGGTTGGCTCGTCGTGCCCGCGACGGTGCAAGTGACGGGATTTGAAAGCTTCACGGGTGCAGGCGTGCGATGCGGGGTGCAGCTGTCCAGCGACGACGATTCCTGCTCACAGACACATCAGCTTGCCGTGGGCAACTACAAGTTCATCAGTGGCGGCCAGGAGGAAGCGGGGAGCAGCAGGCGCGAGTCGGGCGAGGATTCTCATGCACGGAAGCAGCATCTGGACCCAGCGATGCAGAAGTTCCAGGTGGAGCACGAGGAGCAGGGGCACACGTGCATCTTTGTCGAGTATGACGGGGAGCTGGTATGCATGATGGCGCTGGCGGATTTAGTGAAATTGGAGGCACGCCAGGCCGTGGCGGCGTTCCGCAAGATGCGCATGAGCGTCGTCTTGGTCACCGGGGACCACCGCCGCACCGCCCTAGCCATCGCTTCCCAGGTCGGCATCGCGCCCCAGGACGTGTATGCGGGCGTGTCCCCGGAAGGCAAGCGCCAGATCGTGGAGCGGCTCAAGCAGGCCCATCATGATCCTGATAATAATGATTCCCCCTCCGCCTCCTCGTCGTCCAGAAGAAGAGACTCTCCTAAGGCCACCACCACCCGTCCCGCCCGCGTCGCCATGGTCGGCGACGGCATCAACGATTCCCCCGCCTTGGCCTCCGCCGACCTCGGCATTGCTATGTGCTCCGGGACAGATATCGCCATGGAGGCCGCGGACATCATCCTCATGAAGTCTAACCTGTTGGACGTGGTGTCGGCGATCGACTTGTCGAGGAGAGTGTTCCGACAAATCCGGCTCAAGTGAGTGCCTTTCGTCTTCTTTTTCTTCTGTCATTGTAACCACGACGTCTTGTTGTGATGAGGCTAACTTTGTTGGTGTGGACAGTTTCTTGTGGGCGAGTGTGTACAACCTGATAGGGATCCCATTGGCTATGGGGTTTTTCCTGCCGTGGGGCATCCACCTGCACCCGATGATGGCGGGGGCCGCGATGGCGTTCTCGTCGGTGTCGGTAGTGTGCTCGTCGCTGACGCTGCGGTTCTGGAGGAAGCCGATGCTCGCGCTGCGCCCTGATGAGAAAGAAGCGCAAGCCGGCGGCGTCTTCACCGCGCTCCACCGCTCTCTCGCGGCCCGGGTATCGGGCTTTGCAGACCGCCGCCACGCCGTTCCGGTCCTCTGGAACCCCCTCCGCACCCTCCTCGCCCACGCTCGCCTCGCCACAAATCCCCCCGCCCCCTACTACAGCCCCGTCCTCGACGCTGACCTCGACCAGGAAGAACTCCTCCCCATGACGGCCGTCTAACACACACACAATATCCTCCGCTTCCTCTTTCTCCGCATGCACTCCTTTGCCTGTCTTATTCCTCCATCCTGTCTTCTTTTTTTTTTTTTTTTTTGGATATATCGTTCTGTGACATCGGCGGCTTTTCTTTTCTCTTCTTGTCGCATCTCGCTTCATCCTCATTCATCCCTCCTTCCTTCCTTTTCCTTTGTACTTTTTTCTTTCTTCTTCTTTCTTGCATCTGCGTGTGTCTTTTTTTCTTGAGAGAGGACTTTCTTTTCTCTTTCATGTCCGCCCGGGCCGACGTCTACTGATGTCTCCTCCTGTGCGTCTTCTGACCATCCGAGACGGGGGCTCATACATCAACCAACCAACACACCGAGATTGTTTCTGCTTCGTATATCCTTCATCATCATCATCACATATACATACACATAAACATATGTCACCATTAAAGAACCACAAAAAAAAATATCGTTCTTTTTCTGTTGTACTTGCTTTTTCATCCGTCTGTTAAAAATAAACCTCCGCCATATTGCGCTTCTCTTTTTTTTTTTCTTATTTATAATGCTTGACCTTTTTTTGTTTTTCATGTGTTGTTGTGATACAAATGACGCTCGTTTGATTTTTGTTTTTCATGTGTTGTGATACGAATGACGCTCGTTTGATTTTTTTTTTTTTTTTGCAATTCATGAGAGACCGTTTTAAAAACTATCATTTTTTCTTCTTTGTTGTTCATATCAACAATACGTCTATTATTTACCGTGTATTTGCGCTTGAATATGGTTAGTACAAGCAAGGCAGATTATGTGTGGCCAGCTCGAGTGAGATTGAAACATGAAGGAAGGTGCCATTAATGCTTGTTAGATAAACAAAGCCTCTCAAACGGAGGTCCGGGGGACCCGCCGGGAGGCCTCCTTCGAAGGCCGCCGCTTCGCGGCGAGGTTTCGCGCCCGCCCAGGGCCCTCCTGTTTGAGGGAGTTGTGCTACATAAGTTAGCCATTAATGTAGCCTTCAGATTCTCGTATAGGTAGAAATGTGTAGATGATTATTTCGTTGCAATGGTGCCACGTGGCAGTATTGGTAATTGGTTATAGGCTGCCGCGGCCTGGACCATGGAGTCTCATGTCCCACTAGTGGTGCTGCACTTTCCTCCCGACTTGTAGGAGTGAAGCAAGGCGTGGGCATCTCCACGTAGCTTGTATGTGTAGAGCATCTCTTGGAACTTATATGTATCTGATGTTTCTATTTCGTCCCTTTCCGCGCGCAGTGGTAAGCTACTTGCCGCATCGTAGGACGGCTTCTCTGCCTCTATCTATCTTGACTCTTCAGGAGGGACGGGAGGGATTGTCATCGCAAGTGTTTGCTACTAATATCATCTCTCCAACTCGCCTCTCAGGTTCGTTGATCAGCGTTCCTCCCATTATATTTCTTCAATCTTATTTAATATTCCTATCCAGGTTCGTTGAGTTGTTGGTGTTGATCTCGCTAGCCACACTCCATGTGAGCTAACGGTGATGAGTTTTTCTCTTCAGGTCATTCGATTCTTGAGGTTGATTCAATCATCTGCTGGTTTTATTCACAACTTACCTCACATCATCACTTCAAGTCACCTTTTAGGTACTTGAGGCCAGTGGGCTAACGGCAAAAAAAAGTTTTCTCTTCAAATTGCTTGACCAACATCAATCGTTCAATTCCACTGGCAATGAAAAGCGTTTCCCCTTCTGCCGCCGCTGTGATGATAGCTGCGTTGATTCCGGTAGCATTGGGTCGTGCCATCAAGCCCGAGTCAGCTGGAGCACTTTCTGAAGCAACACCATACCTCAAGGCGTCACAATTTATAAGCACAAAAGATGAAAGTGAGCCCGCTGGAGCTGCCATCTGCGGCACATGCAATGTCAGAATGAGCGATTGCCAGTGTCAGCCACTTCCAAATCCGTAGAGTGTGTTTTAATCCTATCTTTTTCTTCCACTCCTCTCCACAGAAAAAATCCCCCTTCCTAACTTTTTTTTTTTCATTTCTTATCCTGAATCATCTTAGATTGAACTGGTCTTATATAGTCCACAAGTAGCTTGCTTTCTGGGTGTCAAAGAGAAATGATTGTCAATGCCAAGCACAATCAGAAGAATGTGGACAGGAGGAATATCTCCAAAACAAAATCTTGGCTTTGGTTACTCATGTAGCTGTTGATAACTTGATCCTGAATCTGAATAGAAGTGCAATTTTCTTTTTGCTTTTCCTTCCCTAAAACAAATCAACCATCTCACTTGAGATGTCTACCTCAATGATTCAGCTCTCCTTGAATAAATTAAATCTTAATTACTCTCACCCTCATGTAATAGTTTTGCTAATCAATATCCTGCCACAAACTTAACACAATCACTTTAGCCTGGGAGCCTCCCATCAGGGAGGGACTTGCTTGTAAAGTTGAGGGTTTGGCCTGAGAGCATCCACCAAATCATCCAAATTTTCAGAAAATCTACCCAAACCACTACTCAAACTCCAACCTTCAACCCGCCATTGGTACCCCGGACTCACATTTTTCCTCTTTGAATTATCATGTAATTCTTATGAGGAAATGGATCCTTTTAATTGAGTTATGACCCCCAAGCATTTTGGTGAATAATCAATCTCCGGTACCTCTTTCGTCGGGTCTCTGCCACGGAGCGTCCAATCTCACATCCCCCTGACAGTTCATGACAACCATGAAGCTTTCCTCTGCTTGAGGCTTGACATCATGAACAAGCAGGTTATACACACTTCTGCGGGTGGGATCCGTGGTCTGGCAAACTAATTTAAAGAAAGCAGAACAAAAATGAGAAGAGAAGAGACCGTTTAAAAATAAAGGTAGAGCTTGCCCTTTTGATCAAATCAAGATCTTTTATTTAATAAGCGTAGTCAGGATCCTGGGCTGGAACTCTGCTGACTCAAAGTTGAAAAAAAAAAAAAATCAATTCTTTTCTTGAGTTACATATTTTTGAAGGCAAAAAGGCAAAAAAGCATCCTCAAACCTTAAGGGCCTGAATATCTTCATGTATTACAAGCTTGTATGTATCAGAGCATCTCTTGACAGTATCTGCTGTTTAAATTCTGTCCCTTTCCGCGTGCAGTGGTAAGCTACTTGTCGCATTGCAGGATGGCGCCTATCCCTCTGTGAAATATCTTGACTCTTCAGGAGGGATGTCGGGAGAGAATATTGTTTATCCACATTGCTTGCTTTTTTTGTAATTCAATCATCCATTTGTTTCATTCATGACAACTAATCATCTCTCTGACTCTCAGGTTTGTGGACCATCTCTCCTCCTATCATAATTCTTTGATCTTACTTCTCATTGATCATCTCTTTCATATAGGGTTGTTAATTTTTTGGCGTTGGTCTTGTTAGTCACACTCTGAGGCAAGAAGGTTTTCTCTTTGGGTCAGCCTTAAGGCACTCCATAAATTTACTATGTGCACTCCAACATTTTGGCTGTGGTGGACCAGTACGCCAAAAATATTGGAGTGCTGCAATATTGTACTCCAATAACATGGAGTGCTCCCATGTGAACTCCAGTTTTTATGGAGTACCAACCTCAGCACTCCAAAAACAACCAAAAAAGGGGAGTACAGTTCAATGTACTCCAAAAAAATTGAGTGCATTTGACTTCACTCCAATTTCTACTGAAGAGGCATTGGCTTTGCACTCCTGCAGGACGGGTAGACTGGAGTGCACTCCAAGTTTCTTCTCAGACTGTACACTGCTTGCCAAGCAGGTCACATACAACCTGCTTGCCAAGCAGACTACCCACTTCTCAGCAAGGAGTTTACACACTGCTTGGCGAGTAGGTCATAACCTGCTTGCCGAGCAGACTACACACTGCTTGGTGAGCAGGTCATAACCTGCTCGGCAAGCAGTTAACACACTGCTTGGCGAGTAGGTCATAACCTGCTCGCCGAGCAGACTACACACTGCTTGGCAAGCATTTTACACACTGCTCAGCAAGTAGGTCATAACCTGCTCGCCAAGAAGACTACACACTGCTTGCCAAGCAGACTACACACTGCTCGCCAAGCAGACTACACACTGCTTGGCGAATAGGTCATAACCTGCTTGCCAAACAGTGTGTAGCCAGCTCGGCAAGCAGGTTATTACCTACTCGCCGAGCAGGTTGCAGCCTGCTCGCCAAGCAGATTATGACCTACTCGCCGAGCAGGCGGCACACTGCTCAGTGAGTAGGTCATAACCTGCTTGCCAAACAGGCTGCAACCTGCTTGGCGAGTAGGTAATAACCTGCTCGCCGAGCAGGCTGCACTCGGGGAGTAGGTCATAACCTGCTCGCCGAGCAGGTTGCAGCCTGCTTGGCGAGCAGGTTATGACCTACTCGCCAAGCAGTGTGTAGCCTGCTCGGCGAGCAGGTCATTACCTACTCGCTGAGCAGGCTGCACTCGGCGAGTAGGTCATAACCTGCTTGCCAAGCAGTGTGTAGACTGCTTGCCAAGCAGTGTGTAGACTTCTTGCCGAGCAGTGTGTAGACTGCTCGCCAAGCAGTGTGTAGTCTGCTTGGGCAGCAGGTTGTAGCCTGCTTGGCAAGCAGGTTATGACCTACTTGCCAAGCAGTGTGTAACTTCTTGCCAAGCAGTGTGTAGTCTGCCCGGCAAGCAGGTTATGACCTACTTGCCGAGCAGTGTGTAAACTGCTTGACAAGCAGTGTTTATGCTTGGCAGGCAGTTGGTAACATGCTTGCCAAGCAGTGAGTCTGCTTGCGGAGCATGGTGTTATGTGCCAACTTGCCAAGTACAGTCTTTACGTGCTTGATGAGCAGGGTGTGTTTGGCTTGCAGAATGAGGTTTACATGTGCCGATCAGGGTGAGTGCAGAGTTGCCTGCACTCCCCTTTCCAGGGACTGAACTCCCTTTTTGGGGAGGCAAAACCTCAAAAGGGAGTGCTAACTCAATGCACTCCAAACATGCGTGAGTGAACCATCCATGCACTCATCATTTTTGGTGGCCACTGGAGTGCACAATGACTCACTCCAATTAATTTGGAGTCCTAGGTACCACACTCAACTGACCTTGGAGTACAGGGGTCTGTACTCCAACAATGTTGGGAGTGCACTCCATATGCACTCACTTTTGGAGTGCATGTAGTAAAGTTATGGAGTGCCTTAAGGCTGACCCTTTCTCTTCAGTTGAATTCTTGAAATAGATTCAATTGTCTTTTGTTCCATTTGCACAACTTACCTCAGATCATCTGTCCCACTCACTTCCTTATAGGTTTATCAAGTGGTTAATTGGCAGCTCGTCAGTCAACATCAGCAAGCTAGAACCGCAAGAAAGGTTTTTTCCAGATTCCTTTGAAATTGGTTATCCAATTCCACTTACAATGAAGTGCTTGTCCCCGTCTGCCACTGCAATGATAGCTGCGTTAATTTCGATAGCATTAGGTAGTGTCATCAAGCCCCAGTAGGAAGAACTTCCCAAAGCAAGACAATGCATCAAGGAGTCAGAATTCAGCACAGGGGATAGTCATCCCAGTCAAGGTCTCCTTTGCCAAGGATTCATTACCAGAGTGAGCGATTGTTGGTGTCAAAGACAATAAGAATGTGAAGTATGTACCCAAGAAAGAATATCACCAACATAAAAAAATCATAGCTCAATTTATTGTAGCTGTTAATCCTGAATTTAGAATAGCATACATGGCAGTGTGCATTCTTTCCTTTTCCTCCACTACAAAAAAAAATCAACCATCCCACTTGAGATGTCTACTCCAATGATTCAGCTCTCCTTGAACGAACCAGATCTTCATTACTCTTGCACGCCCTCATGTAATAAATTTGATAATCAATGTCTAGCAGTTGATGGCTCATGCCTCAATGCAACATCAACATCTTCATCATGCCATCCCCTGCTCATTTTCTGACCTTGCATGGAACTTGGAAATAACAAATTCCAAAATTACTCTCATCCCTCTTGGAGCCGATTAACAAATTCCAACATTACTCTCATCCCTCTTGGAGCCAATGATGAAGCAGAATATGCTTCAGTTCATCAACATGATCCCAATGTTGCCTTCATATTATGACTTTTTTATTCAATCCAATTATTACATTTCAAACTGAGGAAAACACTTTCTCACTCTGAATTGGGAATAAGCAAAGGGAATAGGATTCTCCTGCTATGTCCAGAATTTTGAGACCAACCCAGCTCAGGACAGAGGAATATATAGCAAATTTCCTCATCAAAACTTGCCTCATTGCAGTCAAAGATCAACACACTTGTATATTACTTGAACACCAGAATACCTTGTGGTGGAACAATTTGTTACATATGGTCAACTCCTCAAAAGTTGCTAGAAATTAGATTCCTGGAGGAACTCACTCAAAGGATATGTGATATTGGCACTTCAGTCTACATTTCTATTCTACAAAAATAGGAAAGAAAGAACAACACCATATTGATAATAATTTTTCATGCATTTTGTCAATGCTTGTTGTATTTGTTTGGTTTTTGTTCTAGATTTTTTTATTTCTGATTTCATTGCTTGCTTGTTCTTTCTTCCCATGCTTTCTTAAATCTCCTCTTTCATTTTTTCATTGATAAATTGTTTATATATTGTTTTCCTTATAATTTAATCACATTTCAAATAGAAGACCATGTCCATTAACAGTGCATGGGGACCTGACAAAATAATGGAAAAAATTGACTATGTAGATAATTTATGAAGCAAGATGTTCAATCAAAAAATTTGCCTTGACTTCTATTTAATTAGAAAAGTGTGCCATTTAAGAGTCTCAATGGCAACACTGGTCCACTACTTTACTAGTAACGGTAGCGTAATGCAAAGTAGTTTTTTTTTTTCTTTCTTTCTTGCTACCACTGTGGCCACTAACCGTAATTTTACAGCACTACTTTATCTGGACTTGATTTTCTTCTTTTTTCTTGTTTCCTTTATGCTAACTGAGCACCAGATTTTGATTTTTTTCATTCTGTTACATTACTGACTGAAAGGAGGAAAAAATAGGGTCAGGCTAAATGCACTCCAACTTTTTACTTCATGTACTCCAATTTGGAGTGGAAAAGTGTGCACTCCAATTTTTTTGGAGTGGGAAGCTGTCCACTCCAATATATTTGGAGTGTACAACTTTCCACTCCAAAATTTTTCACTACCTTGGAGTAAACAATCATGCACTCAAAGTTCACTCCAAAAATTTGGAGTGCACCTGAAGTCCACTCCAAAAGTTTTGGAGTGCACCTCAAGTCCACTCCAAAATTTTTGGAGTGCACTTCAAGTCCACTCCAAAAAATTTGGAGTGCACTCAAAGTCCACTCCAAACAATTGGAGTGCACAAAATTCCACTCCAAAAATGTCAAATTTTTGGAGTGAACAACCGCCCACTCCAATTTTTTTGGAGTGGGCAGCTGTTCACTCCATTTTTTTTGGAGTGGACACTTTCCCTCTCCATTTTTTTTGGAGTGGACACTTTCCCACTCCAAAATGTTGGAGTGCATGTAGTAAAAGTTTGGAGTGCATTTAGCCTGACCCAAAAAATATTGCTACTTGTAGGGCATAAAACAGCAAAAAATGTGACTTTTCTGAGAATCCCTTTGAAGCCTTCCTGGATTATTTGTACTCCCCACTCAGTAGGACCTCTTCTCAAAGCCACACAATACTTTTACATGCCACGGATGATTTTATTTGAAGTATATGCTTGGATAACGCAAGATAATGCCAGATAACGCTGCATAATGCATTGAAAATACATTACCCTTTTTTCTGGCAGGCAATTTATTCCCCAACATTACACTACAGCTGTGCGCAGCAAATGATCTGTTACGGGTAGCGGTAACAGAGCAGCTTCTCAACCTGAGCAATTATGTTACTGAAATTGCCTGGATAACGCAACGTAACGTAGCGGACCAGTGTTGTCAATGGAATCCTTGAATAAAACTTTGCAAGATTAGGGGCCACCATATTTTCATGAAACCCTCACAAGAGGTGATTCTCACTACAAGAGAGTTGCTAGACATCCAAGTCCAATATTTTATGTAATTTAACTTCCCCATACAAGGTGGTTTTTGTCATGAAGAGGAAGAGACAGAAAAATAAGGACATCAAAGTTGATAGTTCAATAGCTTGTGATGTGGAATGACCTTCATATCAGGATCCTATTCCTTTGCCACTGTTGAACTTTCACAAACTTTGCAGACAAATTGGCAACAGCTAAGGCAAAACCAACAATGATATTCATTTGAGCATAGTCTTGCGCGATCAGCAGGATTCAAGGGCACATAAAATAGAAATAGCATTCATAGAATCAATAGCATCTATAGATATGACTCTGAATTATGAAATTATGAAAATGCATTCCAACATGTTGGAAGCCTTGAAGTAGAACTGGGAAAAGAAGCTAAAACGTTAACACCATTATCACCATACATCATGCCAAGTAGAGTAAAACGGTGAAGCTACACTCTTGCGGGTATGGCAGGAACAATGCTACACTCAGTTTTCTCACTACACTAGATCTCTAGGAGGTACAAATACCTCCTTGAAGCATTCATCAATAAACAAATACCCAACAGTCAAGCCAAAATACTGAGAAAAAAATGTGCCATTGCAGCCCAAAGGTGGACTGTTTGAGCTCCAGTGAGCCTTGCTCTGCAGTTGCGTTGACATACATTCATGGGTAGAAATGCATGGATGATTATTTCATGGAAAGAATTGTGGCAATATTTATGATTGGCGGACTGCTGCTGCCAGGAGACTCATTTTCCACTGTTGTGGCACTTCCTCCTCACTTGCAGGAGACTTGGGTGGCACAAGGCGCGTGCACCTCGATAAAGAAGCGCATCTCTAACACTGAATTCCCGGGCTCACTAAAAGTTAAACCACCAGACTTGTCTCGAGTTACATCCCAAAAGTTCCCAGTCATCTTAGCTACTCGGTCCCCATATGGCATCATCTCGCCATCTTCAACCGCTTCAGTTCACTATCCCCCCTACATCACCCCTGGCAACCAAGGTATAGCCAAGCTACAGAGAGCAGAAGCCTCAGGTCGGCCTCTGACCAGCTGAGACAATCCTTCTGATGCCGGCTCACGTGCTTCCTGGTGCTCCTCTGACAATATTGCATCTTCTGTGCGGTAGATTGCCTAATACTGGCACGCTCTTAAGTCATTCATTTTCCTAAAGGCGTCATACATGCTTGTTGTTCTCTTCTCTCAAGTTTTATTGAAGCGCATATACATCAGGGCCCCTCCGTTGTAGGAGCTATCTCCCAGTTCCTTTCTAGCTTCTACTAGAAACGCAGAACACATATATTCTTCAATATTTCTCCTAGTCTCGAAATTGTTCACTAGGCCATATCATCAGCCTGTTTAACACGTGTCCTCTTACAAAGGTAACAACCACTATAAAAATGAAGAACTTGACCACAACCGCTGCTGTCGTGACGGCTGCGTTAATTTCGTTAGCATGGGGTAGTGTTATAATCAAGCCCAAGTCAGAACCACTTTCCAAAGCGACACAATATGTCAACGTGTCGAAGGATTCACGTCCATTCAACAAAAAAGATGAAAGTGATCCTGATGGAATGCACTACAGTTGCGAAACGCAAATTACTGTATCGCCCGCCCTGCAAAACTGAACCCGGGATGCGGGACTGACCACCCCTTGGCACTGGGGTCAATACAACAGGCTGACCACATTTTTGAGCTTTCTGGACCCCGGGGATACCAGATCTATCTCGGCTAAGGTTTTGGACCAGCCTTTTTCTTTTTTTTGCACATCCACATTTCAGACACCCCTACTCTAAGGCCATAACCATGTACTTAGACTATATATATATAGTATCTTAAAGCAGTTTTATCAGCCCATACAACATGTTCAAGCAGCTCAGACTTACAAAGAACCCCATTTCCATGTAAAAATGTTGGAAAGTATGTCAAAAATGGCAAAAAAAAGGCAAAAAAACCTAATTCACTACATACCCTACAATATATCCTGTACGGGATACTGAGTAAGACATTACGGGATATACGGGATATCTTGTAGTGGTCAACTTTTTCAAACCACCCTCATATAATATAACACTATATCACCATATCATATAACTGGCATATCCCAATATAACAATATCAGATCACTCTCATATTACAAGATACTAACATCATATCACTACTGTATCACAAGATAACACTATTGTAAGCACTATCAGCATTAACCAGTCAAACATGGCTGGTCAAGAAATGCTCAAACAGCCGTGTTCAAAAAGTACAGGCACCATCCAACCAAAGCACATGCTGGCCATTCAAGCGGGTCTGCCCAATCATGTTGAGTTGCCAGAGTGCAGCGGGAGGTTGCAGAGTCCGTGGCGCAAGGTTCTTGGCGGCCCCGCTGCGTTGGCCAGGCGTCCTACACCGGCCAACCAAAAAAAAACAGTGCGGCACACCAGAACTGCAAGAACCACCGCAGCAAACAGAAACCTAATTGCCAGGCCTCAAGCTCAGCAAGCTGCCAGGTAATCCCAGGACTCAGCTACATTCCACTTACGCATTGGCCTACTTTGATCACCCGCCAGTTCCATCCCGCCAATGTCAGTTGCCTGAAATCTAAGTAATTTTTTTTTCTCACCAGCCCACCCACCCAGGTTGGAGTCCCTCCTCCTTGCCTTGATTGTGAGTTTCTTAGTCTCATTTCTCCTCCTCTCTGTGCCGCTCCCCTGACTCCCAGCCGCCTCTCAGAGGCAGGGACAAAGGAGAGCCGGTGACAAGAGGAGATTCTCTACCCCAACCCGTACTCGGACAACTTGGGGGCAGGACTCAACTGTTCCTCCCTGGGCCGTCCTAGGGAGCAAGGGAGAAATCCGTTAGCCCCAAAAAAGTCTTCACTCATTAGCAAATAGAAATGAAATTATCTAAATGAAATCAATTGAGCAAACTCTGTCTGCACCGACAGGGACTGTTGCAAAAAGAAAACATAAGAGAGCTAAATCCTCTCAGAAAGATTCTGAGGAGATTTAGCAAGAGATCAAAAGAACCAAAGCTGAACGGAGTTCCTGGCTAGTGGTGACCGGCTTCAATCAAACCAATTGGACAGGCCCATCCAAATGGCTCGCATGTGCTTGGGTCAGAAAGTGCCTGTCCAATCACTGGTCAAACACAGCTGTTCAAGAACTGCTCAATCAGCTGTTTTTGACCAATCAATGCCAGCAGTGAAGCTTACCTCACTCCAAGCTTGCATCAAATAAGGACTTCAGTAATACTCAAGTTTCCACATGCCAACTGCCGGCATTTGAGCAAGTTTTTATTGCAGTGCCTCACCCAGGGGCTGACCCAGTGCATTTCCACAAGAAAAGCTTGACCTGATCAACAAGTGCAACAAAATTGGTAAACTCCATGCAAAACATCTGTACTAATGTGGACAACTTTCCAAAGCAATCTGCAGATTGCTATTCCATGAAAAACATTAGTACAAATGTTTTGTGTGTAGATTAGGAATTTTGTTGCACTTGTTGATCAGGTCAAGCACTTCTTGTGGAAAGGCACTGGAACAAGCTGGTTCAGTTTTCCTCCTTTTGTGCCCTCTGCTCCCTGATGTCACACAAAGATAGTGTCCTTTGTATTTTCCAAAATCCCTTTCCCATATGCCGGTTCCTCCCTGCAGACATCCATTTAAACCATTCCTGACCTTTTCTGCACCCCAAACTGTGACGCCATGCAACCCTACTACCATCCATTGCTGTTCTCAAATGCAAAAGTACCCAACAGTCACCAACAACCAAAAGGCTTGTTGTCACAAGTGGTTTCCGCGGCTGGTGCTCTAGAGTCTCACTTTTATAATCCTGCCATTGATGCAAAACCTTTAGTCTCATTCCTTTTGCCTGTCAAGATTGGGCTTCACGCATCAAAATTTCACAAATTATCTATTTTTCCCATGTTTTCCCAGGAATAAAAACCCTTGCACTCGGTATATCAAAAACATAGATATAGCCAATTGATGCCTCTGAGTCAAGTGATGATTTGAGTATAGTGGTGTGGTAGTATCATGCCTTGTGCCTGTCATGATTGGACTTCATGCATCAAAATTTTACAAATTACCTTTTTTCCCATGTTTTCTCAGGAAAAAAGACCCTTTCACATGGTAAATCAGAAACATAGATATGACCAATTGATGCCTGTGAGCCAAGAATTGATTCTAATATAGTGGTTTGATAGTATCACACACTTTTCCTGTCAAAATTAGGCTTCACACATCAAAATTTCACAAATTACCTATTTTTCCTGTGTTTTCTCAGCAAAAAAGACCCTTGAACATGGTGAATCAAAAACATAGATATGGAAAATTGATTCACCTGAGCCAAGGTTTTATTTGCATCTAGTGGTGTGGTAGTATCACATGTTTTGCCTGTGAAGATTTGGCTTCATGCAGCTAAATTTCACAAATTACCTATTTTTCCTGTGTTTTCTCAGGAAAAAAGACCCTTGCACATGGTGAATCAAAAACCTAGATATGGCCAATTGGTGCCTCTGAGACAAGGGTTTATTGGAATATAATTTTGTGGCAGTATCACACCTTTTGCCTGTTAAGATGTGGCTTCACGCATTGAAATTTCACAAATTACCCTCTTTTTCTGTGTTTTCTCATGAAAAAAGACCCTTGCACACAGTGAATCAAAACCATAGATATTGCAAATTAATTCCTGTGAGCCAAGATTTGATTTGCATATAGTGGTGTGGTAGTATCATGTGTTTTGCCTGTCAAGATTTGGCTTCACCCATGAATATTTCACAAATCACCTTTTTTTTCTGTGTTTTCTCAGGAAAAAAGTGCCTTGCACATGATGAAACAAAAAACAATAGATATAGAAAATTGATGCCTGTGAGCCAAGGTTTGATTTATATATAGTGGTGTGGTAGTATTGTGTGTTTGCCTGTCAAGATTTGGCTTCACACATCAAAATTTCACAAATGACCCACTTTTTCTGCATTTTCTCATGAAAAAAGACCCTTGCACATGGGGAATCAAAAACATAGATATGGACAATTGATTCCTGTGAGCCAAGGTTGGATTTTCATATAGTGGTGTGGTAGTATAATGCCTTTGCCTGTCAAAATTGGGCCTCACGCATCAAAATTTCACAAATTACCTATTTTTCCCATGCTTTTCCAGGAAAAAAGACCCTTTTACATGGTGAATCAACAACATAGGTATGGAAAATTGATGAATCATAGTCAAGTTTTGATTTTCATAAAGTGGTGTGGTAGTATCATGCCATTTGCCTGTCAAGATTTGGCTTCACACATCAAAATTTCACAAATAATCTACTTTTCCCACATTTTCTCAGGAAAAAAGACACTTGCACACGGTGAATCAAAAACATAGATATAGCCAATTGATGCCGCTGAATCAATTCATGATTTTCACATAGTGGTTTGGTAGTATCATGCCGTTTGCCTGTCAAGATTGGGCTCAGGCATCAAAATTTCACAAATTCCCTATTTATCCTGTGTTTTCTCAGGAAAATATACCCTTGCACATGGTGTATCAAAAACATAGACATATCCAATTAATGCCTCCTGTGAGCCAACATTTGATTTCCACATAGTTGTGTGGTAGTATCATGTGTTTTGCCTGTCAAGGTTTGGCTTTGCACACGGAAATTTCCCAAATTACCCGTTTTTTCTGCTTTTTCTCAGGAACAGAGACCCTTTCACATTGTGAATGAAAATGAAGACATGGCCAATTGATGTATCAGAGTCAAGGGTTGATTTGCATATAGTGGTGTGGTAGTATCATGTCTTTGCCTGTTGAGATTTTGCTTCACGCATCAAAATTTTACAAATTACCCATTCTTCCTGTGTTTTCTCACAAAAGAAGACCCTTGCACATGGTGCATCAATGAATTTTTCATGCACAAAGCCCAATCTTGACAGGCAAAAGGCATGATACTGCCACACCACTATATGCAAATGAAATCTTGGCTCACAGGCATTAATTGGCCATATCAATGTTTTTGATTGACCACGTGAAAGGGTCTTTGTTCCTGAGAAAATGCAGAAGAATGGGTAATTTGTGAACTTTTGATGCGTGAAGCCAAGTCTTGACAGGCAAAAGGCGCAATTTTACAAAACCACTGTATGTAAATGAAAACCTGACTCAGAGGTCTCAATTGGCTATATCTGTGTTTTTGATTCACCATGTGCAAGGGTCATTTTTCCTGAGAAAACACAGGATGAATAGGGAATTTGTGAAATTTTGATGCGTGAAGCCCAATCTTGACAGGGATAAGGCATGATACTATCACACCACTACATTCAAATCAAACCTTGGCTTGCAGGCATGAATTGGAAATATTGTTGTTTCTGATTCACCATGTGCAAGGGTCTTTTTTCCTGAGAAAACACAGGAAAAAGAGGTAATTTGTGAAATTTTGATGCATGAAGCCAAATCTTGACAGGCAAAACACGCAATCATACCACACCACTATATGAAAATAAAACCTTTGCTCACAGGCATCAATGTTCTATATCTTTTTTTTCACCGTGTGAAAGAGTCTTTTTTCCTGAGAAAAGGCGGAAAAAAAGGTGATTTTTGACATAAATTCATGCCTGAAGCCAAATCTTGACCAGCAAAACACACGATACTACCACACAACTAAATGAAAATCAAACCTTGGCTCACAGGCATCAATTGGAAGTATCTATGTCTTTGATTCACCATGTACAAGGGTCTTTTTTGTGAGAAAACACGGGAAAAATTGGTAATTTCTGAAATTCTGATGCGTGAAGCAAAATCTTTACAGGTAAAAGGCATGATAAATATACCACACCACTATATTCAAATCAACCCTTGACTCTGACACATCAATTGGCCATATCTACATTTTTCATTCACCATGTGAAAGGGTTTTTGTTCCTGAGAAAAAGCAGAAAAAATGGGTAATTTGGGAAATTTTCATGTGCAAAGCCAAAGCTTGACAGGCAAAACACATGATACTACCACACAACTATGTGAGAATTAAACTTTGGCTAACAGGAGGCATCAATTGGCTGTATCTGTGTTTTTGATTCACCATGTGCAAAGGTTTTTTTTTCTGAGAAAACATGGGATAAAAAGGGAATTTGTGAAATTTTGATGCCTGAAGGCCAATCTTGACAGGCAAAAGGCATGATATTACCACACAACTAGATTCAAATCAATCCTTGGCTCACAGGCATCAATTGGCCATATCTACATTTTGGATTCACCATGTGCAAGGGTCTTTTTTCCTGAGAAAATGCAGAAAAAACGGGTAATTTATGAAATTTTGATGTGTGAAGCCAAATTTTGACAAGCAAAACACGCAAGAATACCACACCACTATATAAAAATCAAACCCTGTCTCACAGGCATCAATTTTCTATATTGATTTTTTTGTTTCACCATGTGCAAGGGTATTCTTTCCTGAGAAAACACTGAAAAAAAAGGTAATTGGTGAAGTATTCATGCATGAAGCCAAATCTTGACAGGTAAAACATGTTATAATACCACACCACTATATCAAGAATGAAAATTGACTCACAGATATCAATTGTCCATATCTATGTTTTTGATTCACCATGTGCATGGGTCCTTTTTCATGAGGAAAGACAGAAAAAATTGGTAATTTGTGAAAGTTTGATGTGTGAAGCCAAATTATGACAGGCAAAAGGCATGATACTGCCACACCACTTGATGAAAATCAACCCTTGACTTGAAGAAATCAATTTTTCAAATCTATGTTTTTGGTTCACCATGTGCCAGGGTCTTTTTGCCTAGGAAGACGCAGGAAAAATAGGTAATTTGTGAAATTTTGATGCGTGAAGCCAAATCTTGACAGGCACAACACATGACACTACCACACAACTATATGAAAATCAAAGCTTGGCTCAGGGGCATCAATTTGCCACATCTATGTTTTTGTTTCACCATGTTCAAGGGTCTCTTTTCCTGAGAAAACACAGGAAAAATAGGTAATTTGTGAAATTTTGATGTGTGAAGCCCAATCTTGACTGTCAAAATGTGTGATACTATCACACCTGTCATCCTTAGAGAAAAAACTTTTTCCCAAAAAGCTTCAACAATGTCCTCTCCAGATTCCCCTCATTTTTCTGATCATTTTCATCTCTCATTGTCCATAGTTGTGATGTATAATTGAGGAGTAATTACACCTTGAACATCTATTATTTTCTAAGTTCAAACCATATTGAATATATGCATTTCAATCAACAAGGTTGACCATTTTTTCAGCTGGCTGAATGAAAAACTTCATCATCATTCAGAACCACCAACTTAGAAGAATCAGACAACTCTGGACAACATCACTCCTCACTACTCAATCAACACAGATTCCATCACATCCCTATGTTGTTGTGGTCATTTGGTGTCATCTGATTGAATAGTAAGCATCTTGTTCCAAGTTCTCTCTTTCTTCAAAATTCTTCTGAGCTCTTGATCTTTTCATCCATCCTGCTCATCTTCTTCTCCAATCAAATAAAGAACAAAACCAATAAACATATCATCTGTGCTTCTGTGGACTGCTGCTAAAATCCACATAGGTTTCCTGCTACACAACCTTTGCCAGTTTCCTTTGGCATAAAAAATCAAGGCAGTCTTTGACTGGACCTTCTCTGTTTCTTAAGAGAAGAGGGGTTAAGCTTAGCTGCCCTTAAACCATCCTCATTTAAGGAGAGAACCAGAATAGCCCATAGAAGGCCAAAGATCATCATATTCAAAATAGTTATAACCCTCTCCTTCTTCCTTCTATACTTCACAATAGTTGTCCTCTCCTTATCCTTTCTGGAATCAACTATTGTGCTCCCCTTTCTTGTGTCCTGTTGTCACATAAGAGACCCAGGCTCACAACACCACTATATGAAAATCAATCCTTGGCTCACAGGCATCAATTGATAATATCCTTGTTTCTGATTCACCATGTGAGAGGGTCTTTTTCCTGAGGAAAACATGGGAACAATAGGTAATTTGTAAAATTTTGATGCATGAGGCCCAATCTTGACAGGCAAAAGGCATGATACTACCACACTACTATACTCAAATCATCACTTGGCTCAGAGGCATCAATTGGCCAAATCTATGTTTTTGATTCACCATGTGCAAGGGTCTCTTTTCCTGAGAAAACATGGGAAAAATAGATGATTTGTGAAATTGTGATGCGCGAAGCCAAATCTTGACGGGCAAAACATGTGTTACTACCACATCACAATACAAAAATCAAACCTTGGCTCACAGGCATCAATTGGCCATATCTATGTTTTTGTTTCACCATGTGCAAGGGTCTTGTTTCCTGAGAAAACACGGGAAAAGTAGGTAATTTGTGAAATTTTGATGTGTGAAGCCCAATCTTGACCGGCAAAATGTGTGTACTACCACACCACTATGTGAAAATCAATCCTTGGCTCACAGGCATTCATTGGTAACATCTAGGTTTCTGATTCACCATGTGAAAGGGTCTTTTTTCCTGAAAAAACAAGGGAAAAATAGGTAATTTGTGAACTTTTGACACGTGAAGCCACATCTTGACAGGCACAAGGCATTATACTAAAGGTTTTGCCGCAATAAAAAGATTTCCAAAGTGAGACTATGGAGCACCAACCGCGGAAACCACTTGTTACAACAAGCCTTTTGGTTGTTGGTGGCCTTGGAAAGTTGTCCACATTAATACAGATATTTTGCATGGAGTTTACCAATTTTGTTGCACTTGTTGATCAGGTCAAGCAATTTTTGTGGCAATGCACTGGGAGAGCCCCTGGTTGAGGCACCACAATAATAACTTCCTCAAATGCCTGCAGTTGACATGTGGCATCTTGAGTATTACTGAAGACCTTTGTTGATGCAAGCTTGGAGTGAGGTAAGCTTCACTGCTGGCATTGATTGGTCAAACGCGGCTGGTTGAGAAGTTCTTGAACAGCCGTGTTTGACCAGTGATTGGAAAGGCACGGTCTGACCAAAGCCCGTGCCAGCCAGTTGGATGGGCCTGTCCAATAGGTTTGACTGCAACCAGTCACCACCAGCCAGGAACTGATTGGGCAGACCCGCTTGAATGGCCAGCATGGGCTTTGGTTGGACAATGCATGTCCAAGATCATTGGTTGAACATGTCTGTCTGAGCACTGCTTGACCAGCCATGTTTGACTGGTCAATGCTGACAGTGCTTACAATAGTGTCATCTTGTGATACAGTAGTGATATGATGTTAGTATCTTTTAATATGACAGTGATCTGATATTTTTATATTGGGATATGACAGTTATATGATATGGTGATATGGCAATGTTATATGAGGATGGTTTAAAACATGACCGCTACAAGATATCCCGTAATGTCTTACTCAGTATCCCGTACGGGATATGTTGTAGGGTATGTAGTGTAAGAAAATTTGGGTTTGTTCAATTTTTTTTGCCCAACATTTCGGACAGGCCCAAAAACTGATACAGTAATAAATGTTTTGCAACTGTACTGCCCCGTTTGCAGCTCCCCAGTGAACAATGCTTGTCAGTTTCAGACACGACATGTAAGTAAAATGTGCAATACGCAAGGAACTAAAATCGTCTCCAAAAAAAAATCTTGGCTTCAGTGTTGACTCTTGACCAAATTCATTCTGGCTTGCAGCCCTGATTTACTTAGTCTGCAAGGAGGTGCACCTCATGTGATCTCTTGGGTCAGTTTTGATCCTGAAATAATTGGAAAACATGTGTTTAACACACCTCTCAAAACAGGCATGTAACTATGAATATTGGTTGTCACCCCTAGAGATACTCCTAAGTATCCAAAGGACTGCTATCTTTGATTCAACTCATCAATATATTATGTAATATTAACAAATCCTTGAATATTATTGCAGAAATGTATTCCTTGTGTAAATTTAGGTAGGGTGACCCACTGAGAGTACCCCTTAATTATTACTCCTTATAGTACTTTAGCTATTCTCAAAGTACCACGGAGGAATTACAAAAAAATATTAGAATATACCTCTAGTAAATATGCTAATACAGAGTATAAGCATATTAAGGCGCAGAGAAAGAAAAAACACAAGGTTTCAGAACAATATAAACCTTGTCTCCTTTGGCTGAGAAAGTATTTCTACAGGAAATATACTACTTATTAGATATTCCCTTATTGTAGAAATAGAATCACCCTTTCCCATGAAGGTGTGGGTAATTATTTAAGTTATTATATTTTTAGATGTGACAAAATAGAGCAAATGGTTCATAAATATGCTCATGATGTCATGGGAAAATTATAATAACTTCTACAATGCCATAGAATTGGCCATAAACCTTCACGTAGAAGTTTGTGATCATTCTTAGCCTTGTCTGTTTACCTAGAGGCACCTCATGACGCCTAGAGGGACCTTTAGGCCTTAAAAGGAAGGCTTCTGACGCCTAGAGATGGATTTCTCAGCCTATTCACCCACATACTTAGCCATAAACTCAGTATAAGTGAGCATTCTCCTCCTACTTTTAGAGTAGTGTTTTCCATCCTATTCCTTATCCACTGGAGCTTTTAGTCTGCATTATTCTCCCCAATTAATGCACCTAAATTCTCCTTAAAAATAGTAGCTGAAAGACCACCACCTCTGCCTGCAGCCATTCTGCCACGTGCTTTCCTACTATTCTTACCCATTTGTGGCCACTTTTGGCTCAAATTAACAACAATTCTTGTTGTTCTCCTACCCACCTGTTGTATACCAACTTTTGTCGTAACAGGAGTGCAGAAATAACCCAATATTCCATTGGGGTAGTACTAGTAATATTCCTTTAAGCTGTTCTATTCAGCACATTCATAGTGAGTTGGCCCATTTTGGACCAACATCTCATAGAAATAGCTGTCATTGGTAGTACATAATTACATACCTCAACTCTTGTTCCAAGAAAGGATGGGTAATTCAATGGGAGATCCAATAATGTTCATCCAGAAGTGGGCAGGTACATTACTATACATTATGGGGGGCTTTTCAGATAACATAACCTATTTTAGATGCCCAGAATGTGGCTTCTGGATAACGTAATGGGTTGCCTCAGTAAAATAACATAAAGTAACTTCTTTCAATTTTTATTTTTTTATGCCCCAATAACGTACCAAGAGCTTATTTTGTTTACCGTTACCATAACTAATTAGGGTTACAGGAACAGTACCACAAGGTAATGGCTGTGGGCAGGTTCATCAGCCACCCAGATGGTGGCAAAATACCTGGTGCCACTGGTGTAGCCTGGAAATTGAACCCATGCCCTCTAGTTCATGAGCTCCAGGTACCAAACTGACCCCCTGTCAACTTGACTAAAACAACTGTGGGGGCTGGTGGATAACGTAGCTCCAGATGGGTTACAATACCAAGTATTGTAACCCAAACTGCAATACCCACTTTTTAAAAATGGGTATTGTAACGGCTGGACCGTTATCAGTATTCGCTAGGTAACGTAACCCAGAAATTTATGTTACGGGCAACGTTACCCATATGGGTAACTTACCTGCCCACCGCCGGTTCATCTATTGTTGAAATTCTATTTCTCTTTTCTTCTCATCCCAAAATTATTTCTTGCTCATTTATTATTTTTCATATTAGAATCATTCTTTCCTACATTGGTAAGCATGTTAGTACAGTTTAGTCACACCTTGTAGTCTAAGAATTACCCTGAGTGGTAGTAGTCTAAATATAGTCAAACTAGTTTTCATACGTAGTGTCAGATAGTATTCCATCTCTATTGATTATTGTCTTTTATTCATTCTCACAACCACAAGTCATGAGTTGTATGTAGTCTGTTTAAGTCCTCTAGACTAGAATTAATTAAAAGACTACTAGTTCTTCTCACTCCTTTTCCGCATCATAGAACCTTTCATGTGAGTTTCCTTGAAACATTGCTGTTCCTCCTTTCTCCCTTTTCAAGCTCACAAAGTTGTGGGTTCAACATTTATGAATCAAAAAAAAAAAAGATCCTGGTAGAAATATATATTCTTACTCTTATTATCAAAATATGTGGTTTCAAGGTCAAGATGTGCCCCCACTTCCCCCAAAAAGAGAAAATTGGGAATTAGCATAAACCAGAACTTTCAAGGATGGTGGAAGGACTGAATCTTGAGTGCAATGTAGTCCTGAAAGAAGGGGAGAAAATTAAGAGAGTTTTCAAACAAGAATGGCAATTATGCTCATCAGTCCACTCATGGGCAATTTTCATCCTGGTGAGCTGCAGTGAGCTGGTGGCTCATCTTGAGGCACCCACAGCAGAAGCCAATTTGGGCTTCTTAATGAAGCAACAGGCTGCAGAGAGAGCAGGGGAGTCACAGATGGAAAGTTTAGAAGATGTTGTCAAGATAATACTTTATAACAAGGATCTCTTAGGAGCAGTTAGCCTGCTGCTGCTTGATAGAAAATAAGTTGGCATGAATCAGAACCATATATTTCCATGATCACACAGCCCAACTAGTACAATTGTTTGTTGTAAGATTTGAAGACTGGGTTGAGGTGTCAGCTGGTTTGGAATGCATGTGTTTTGAAAGGGTTACAGCTGTTTCAGGAATGGTTGCGGAAATCCGCAGTTTTTTTTTTCTTTTTTTTTTTTTTTTTTTTTTTGCCCCCGAAAAATTTTTCACCCCCAAACTTTGCCTGCCAAAACCCCCGGTCTATACATCGCTCAAATCAGCCGATTGACTCAACGGCACCCAACCTCACATCCAACATTTGCCGATCGATTTTGCCACGCCCATTGGCTGGTCGTTATGGGTAAGTGAATTTTCATCTTCATGTTTGTGATCACGCAATTTTCAAGATTCAAAGACTGATTTCATTGTGTCTAGACGACTTTTCAGGTCATATCGAGAACTGCACAAGTCTCAGCCAGCTTGATGATTGGCTTCAAGATTTCATGCCAGATCCTTGTACCAACGCTGCTTCAATCAGTCCAACCCCTGTTGTGCAAATTGCATCATCTGACTCTGAATCTCGAGCCGCCAGCCCAGCAAATACCAGAGATCAATCCAAGTCCGCCCCCGCGGAGAAAATCAAGATCAATGTCAAGTATTGGTTCTACTTCTTGCAGGTTAACAAACCCGGGCCATCCAACACGCGAGTGGCATTAAAAAAAAGGGCCACTGGGGATCCGGACGGAAAATACAAGAAGCTTGTATCAGACGCGGGGAGAATTTCATTTGATTGGGATTTTTCGAACCAGAGCCTCAAGGATTTCAAATCGGCTGCAATTGATGCAATCCGCCAACTCGATGATAAGCAGTTTGCAACTCATGCTCAAGCTAAGGACGAAGAAGAGAAGCTTGGGTGGCTTGCTGCTGTACCCCATGGTGGTATCTTTGCAGAGAAGAACAAGACGAAGCTCAATGACAAAAATTTTCTCGATTTTCTAGATCTGATTGAGGGGCCACAGGATGGGCGCATCAAGTACACCATAACTCTAGTGGAAACTGATCCTAGATTGATTGCGCAGGTAAGTCTTCATTCTTTTTTTGAAATGTTCACAATGTTGACAGCCCATTTGTCCAAAAAAAAGAAAAAGGAAGCGTTAAAGTTCTTACAGGCTCAACACGGCGGCAACCCAGCTGAAAACAACGAGGACGAACCATCACCCGAAGCTTCTGTGTTGGCAAAAATCATGAAGAACATTGCCGCAATCAAGGCTGCTCACTGTCCGGTTGAACGATTGACTGGCTCATCGGATGTGAACGTTTACCTCCACCCCTCCAATGATGATCGCTTCATCGCACTCGACATGGATTGCATAGCGCTCTGGGCTCGCACTATGGTATGTTTTTGGTTGTGTTTTGCATGTTGTCCACTTGTATGAACGCTAATTGAACATTCTTTTCAGATTGAAAACCCAGAGGTCACGGTGGAGACTCCTCCAGTGTCCCCCTCATTCCCAGTGGTCACCAAAGCCGAGTATTACAGGCGTGTCAAGGGGAGGCGCCTCGAAGACAATGATAGTCCTCCCCGCCGTAACCACCGCTGTATTTCATCTGATTCTTCCACACCCACTGGTGTGCCATCCAGCTTCACTCCCGAAAACACAATCTCTTCTTCTTTGCCAAATGTCAGCATGAACAACAACTCTCCGGTCTTCACGATGAATATGCCCGGACCAAATCCCGCAGCAATGTCGTCTTTCATCAACCCAATGATGGCTGGTGGTTATGTGGGCCATCCAAATCCAATGACTTGGGCGGCCCCCTGGGCTTATGGTCATCATCCAATGATGTATCCAGGACCCCACCAACCTGCTTACCAAAACAAGAATACTGCGCCGCCTCCTGCCCGTGTGCCTCCGGCCTTTGCGACGCCTGCTGCCCCTGCCCCTCCGGCCTTTGTGACGCCTGCTGCCGCCGCTGCGCCAAATTCTTCACCTGTCCCATACGATATGGCCTTGGATCTGAACTATTATCTCAAATTTGTTGATGTCGAACCAACCGAGCAGTTATCTGCGGTGATGCACAGTTTTGGCATCACCCGCTACACTGGGTTTGCTCTAGTCAAAGCAGACGAGCTTGAGAAAGCTGGCATTAAGTTGGTTCCAGCGAGGCTCCTGGTCTCCAGGGTGAAGGAATACAAGCGACACTTGAAGGCTAGTCGCACTCATGCAGAGTAGATCTTCTATTGTTTCCTTTAAGATCTTATATTTTTTCCTTTAATCGTTATCCAACTGCTTGTTTCCCAACGGCTTGTCCATTAAGTCCCAACAATGTTGTCCATTTTCCATGTTGTCAAGTTTCCGAGTCAGATCAATGATCATGCAAATTGCTTCTCACATGTGATTGAATCGATTATTCTGCCCAATTAGGTTGGATTTCATTGCCAAGAAAGAAACAAGCAAAAAAAAAACAAGCGAAGAGAGAAGAAGCTCAAGAACAAAAACGAATGATGTTTGGTTGGATTTCATTGCCAAGAAAGAAACAAGCAAAAAAAAAACAAGCGAAGAGAGAAGAAGCTCAAGAACAAAAACGAGTGATGACCAAAGTGAAATTACTAGTAGCCACAGCAAAGTGGTTATTCAACCAAGTAGCCAGATCCTCGGAATAGCTCGCGGGTTATTTCCCCTGTAAATACCAAGGGAATGAACCCATCTATGACATCATAGTCGTCCTCCCCACCCGTAAGCAAGTCTTCGTATCGTCGTAAGTTGGACTTGTACACACTGAACCCCTTCTCAATGGGGTTCAGATCGGGGGAATAGGGAGGAAGATACTGGAGCAGCGCTCCCTTTGCCTCAACAATCGATGCAATCCGTCCGTTGTGATGAATCTGTGCGTTGTCCAAGACGAGGACACTGTTTGGCTCTGGGAAGCGGTTCATAGCTGGAATCTGAAGACACATCAGATCAAGTCAGCGGCGCCCCTAAGACAATGATTCAAAAATAAGACAATGATTCAAAAATAAGACAATGATTCAAAAGACGCCACTCACCAGAATGTGTTCAAGGAAAAATTCAAAATCCAATCGTTTGACCGTCTGCTCAAGAACCACATGGGCAACCAACCCGGCCATTGACATGGCAGGGATAACGTTGAACTGGTGGGTGCTTCGCTCACGTGGGACACGTGGTGTGCGTTGCCCAATTGGTGCCCAACCCCTGGTTCTGGATACAGCTTCAAGCGAAACACCTGATTCATCTGATTGATTAAAAGCAAACCACAATCAGTCAGCACAAGTTACAACTCAGCTTGAAAAGAAAATGCCAATTGCTTACCGGTGAAGACAATGCAGGTTGATGGGATATTGGCGATTAACAATATGTAGCTAGCCCTTGCCAGTTCATCTTGCCGGGGATGGACAGTGCGTATTGTTTTTTTTGAGATTGATAATCAATCGTGGAGCGTCCCATGAATTGTAGCCAAGCTCACCGTGACCCCAAGCTGATTAGTCAACGCCTTCTGAATTTTTTCAAGGTAGACTGTTGGCTTATCGATTACCATTTCCTTAATGAAGCTAAGATCCTCATTGTCCAAATCCAATGGCCGACCCCGAGTACGGTAAGTTGAAGGGTTACAAACAACTGCACGTGTTCGCTCGTACAGTTTGATCCATCGCGTAAGGGAGTCGGCGCTGATGGAAGAAGCAAGCTGTGTGTTGATTTCACCAAGGGTCATCCCTTTGTTTGCCGCTAGGACCGCCTTAAACTTCAGCTCGGCCGTGTACTTGCGGAATACCATTGATGACGCAACAAGATCCTGACACAGGAAAGTCATATGTTTCATTAGATTTGATGGATGAATCAATGGAGAAAGAAAGAAAAATGATGTTACCTGATTTCGAGGCCAATGTGCGTAGCGAAATCGATCGGCGAATGTTGGATGTGAGGTTGGGTGCCGTTGAGTCAATCGGCTGATTTGAGCGATGTATAGACCGGGGGTTTTGGCAGGCAAAGTTCGGGGGTGAAAAATTTTTCGGGGGCAAAAAAAAAAAAAAAAAAAAAAAAAGAAAAAAAAAAAAAAACTGCGGATTTCCGCAACCATTCCTGAAACAGCTGTACATAGTCCTCTTGTGTGGTTCATATCCATCCCCTTTCTCTTGGTTTTTCTGGACAAGCTGGCCGGCGGCTGAGTAGTGGGTATAATTTGTTGTGGTTGTGGTATGTATGTAAATATCCATATGGGGAGCGAAACAGATAAATAAGTATGTGTTTATGGGTGTGTAGACAGACCCCTTGTACATGGTTTTGTCGGTAGTTTTATTCTCCGTCCGCGATAGAGACAGTCAAAATGAAAATTGCTGTTTTCTTTATTTTCTCACAGGAAACTTTTTAATTTGGTTAACCGAATTATAGAAGAGTAGATTTTTTAAACCACTTCACCACTAAATTAAAAACTCATCATCTTGAGTTGAACTTCTATACATATAGCACCGGAAGAACTATCGCCACAACCTCGATGACTCTCTTCAATCGGAAGTCCAACCAGACCTCCGATCCGAACAACAACACCACCGCCGAAGACAAGCAGAAATGGTCACGACGCCCCGCCAGTTGAGTCCATTCAATCTCTCTCCTCTTCTACACCTATCCATCCTCAACATCCGATATCCATCCGAAGCCCTACACCGTCCATTCCATCACAGAAGAAGATTCGTGGGTCCTGATGATCTATCTCCCTGGTTAAAAAAAAAAAAAAAAAAAACTGCACACAGATACCGCTTTCAAGCAACAGCGTCTCAAGGCCTGGCAGCCCATCTTGACCCCGAAAACCGTCCTGCCTATCTTTTTCTTGATTGGGATTACCTTTGCGCCCCTCGGCGGGATCCTGCTGTGGGGCAGCTCCAAAGTCAGTGCGCGAGAGAGACAACAAACCCTGTCCTTATCACCACGACGTCCTTCTACAAGCCATCATTCATTCTTTTTTTTTTTTTTTTTTGAACATCCATATGCTCATTAACATCCACACGCGCGCGCAACCACCGCTATTTCTTTGAACAGGTTAACGAGTTTACAATTGACTACACTAACTGCGATACAGATGCTCCCCAAGTCCCGGCGGACGGAGACACCAACAACGGGTTCCAGAACCTCCCATCGGATAAATATGGCTACCATTTTGCCAACTCGAATGCGCCCGTTCCCATGCCACCTTCTTGGCTATTCATCAACAATCAGTAAGTGGAGATAGTTTGGAAGTAGTGATTTCATGTGATACTGAGATTTCGCCCATGCGGCTTGTGACACCAGAGCCAACTCGAATGTTTCGTTACGCTCACTCTGCCGGCTGACATTCCAACTACCCACCCCGCTGGACCCGCCGGTGTTCATGTACTACAAGCTGAGCAACTACTACCAGAACCACCGGCGGTATGTCAAGTCGTTATCGATCGACCAATTCAAAGGCAAGATTGTCCCAATAGAGACTTTGGACCGAGACGACCAATGCAAGCCTGTGGCGCGTTCACCTACGAACCCCAGCGTGCCCATCTACCCATGCGGGCTGATTGCCAACAGTCTGTTCAACGACACCTTCCTCTCCCCCATCCTCCTCAACCCTCCCAACTCCAACTCGAGCAGCGTGATCTACCAGATGTCGGAGAAAGGCATCGCCTGGAGCGGAGAAGCTGAGAAGTATAAACGTACCCAGTACTCCAACTCGCAAGTCTCACCACCCCCCTTCTGGGTCAACCGCTTCCCCAACGGCTATGACGATCAAAACCCCATCCCTGACCTCAGTCAGGACGAACATTTCCAGGTCTGGATGCGCACTGCTGGTCTCCCCACCTTCCGCAAGTTGTACTTTAGGTCCGTCCCATGAATCAGTACACTCATCATGCAGTGAAGACGGACACAAAACTGACTCGATGTTCTTTCTTGCCCCCCCCCCTTTTTTTTTTTTTCTAGACAAGACACTGACCGCATGCTAGCCGGTAGCTACGTGATGGATATCTACATGAGTGAGTGCTCTATTGCAACATGATGATGATCATCTGGATGCGTTTTTCTTGAGTGATGATGATGGTGATGTTAACAACCCACCCACCAACCAACCAACAGACTACCCAGTGCGTCCATTTGGGGGGACCAAGTCGATAGTGTTTTCGACGGTGAGTTTTATCGGGGGGCGGAACCCGTTCCTGGGGGTGGCTTATCTGGTCGTTGGGTCCATCTGCTTCCTCGTGGGCGTGGTCTTGAGTATTCGCCATCTCGTCAGACCCAGACGCTTGGGTGATATGAAGTACCTCTCGTGAGTCTTCCTTGTCCACTAGCACTTGTGAACTGGATTTCTCCCTTTGGTAACGTGACGTGTGCATTTTTTCTTTTCTTTTTTCAGCTGGAATAAGCCCAAAACCAAGTGATCTTGTTCTCGACTCGATCCATATCACCACAATTTCCCTCCCCGATTAGCCACGACACCTTTCTCACCTCCTTCCCCTCTCTCTTTATTTCTCTCCTACTGGAAGTTGATTGATGATGCCAATTAGTTCATAGCCCTCTCCCCTGGATTTGTCACCTTGTAGTTAATCAGTGTGCATGCATTTTTCTCTCTCTCTCTCTCTTTTTTTCTCCTTCTTCCCAGACCCAAGTGATGATGATGACCTCGGCTTGAGTACATGATATATTAGTCAACCCATATACACATGATGATGTAGAATTCGTTTTCTTCTTTTCCTTTTGTGCGTGACTCCTGATATGTGTTGTTGTTTTTCCAGTTTCTTTTACTTTTTATGTGTTGCGTTTAAAAGAGACAGTGTTGCTGCTCCAGACCATCTTCTTCTTCTTTTTTTTTGTATTCGTATTTTCTTTCTATACCATTGTTGAATGGTGAAAGTTGAATGGTGTGATGCTCTAATGGATGTGAGTTTTGTGGTGTTCTTCTGTGCTTTGCTCTTTAGTTCTCTTCGCCATTCAAATTTCAGATTGAACAAAGACTGCACTCACTAGTGGAGCAAGAGGGAAGTTAAGAATGCTCACATATTCTTCAGCTCTCCCATCAGCATGGCGTTCCTTTCCTCAGTTGAGATTTAAACGATGCCAACTCAACTGCTGGCCGAGACGGGACACCCACTCCCGGGCGGGGAACATCGTCTATCTGGCACTCGGCTCCAACCTCGGCGACAGCCTCCACAACATCACCAGTGCCCTCCATGCCATCGAGAAGGCCCACCCAAACACCCGCGTGCTCGACTCCAGCTTCCTCTATCGAACAAAACCCATGTATCTCGATCACCAGCCTGACTTCCTGAACGCCGCGTGCAAAGTTGAGTCCCCATTCAATCAACTCAAGTATATATATAAAAAAATAAAAAAAATAAAAAAAATAAAAAAACAGCACAAGCTGATGTTGAAATTCCGTATTCATGAGATAGATATCCACACCGCTTGCCCCTCAAGACCTCCTCAAGCTCGTCAAACAGATCGAGTTGGAACACGGACGGCAGCTGGAGAACGTGCCCCGGAACAGTCCTCGTCCTATCGACATCGATATCTTGTTATACAACTCGGACGTGGTCCGAGATCACAACTTGACCATCCCCCATGTCGGGATCGTGGAGCGGCAGTTCGTGCTGGAGCCGTTAAATGAGTGTGTCCCACCTTTGTTCTTTTTTTTTTTTTTTCTCGTTTTTTTCACCCACATGTGTAACTTTTTTTTCAGTGATTATTATCTGTGTGCAGTGTGGCTAGACACGTCATTCATCCAGACACGGGAAAGTCCATTGAGACACTGCTCTCGGAACTCATGATACGCAAGACCGCAGACGACACGAGCAGCGGCGTCCAGAGGATACATGCGATCAGCGGGCGAGGGTGCAAGACGCTAGATCTGACGAGCCGGACGCATCTGATGTCGATCGTGAACTGCACGCCGGACTCGTTCTCGGATGGGGGGGAGTCATTGCGTCTCGAGGATGCGGTGCGACACTGCATGGAGCACGTTTCCGAGGGCGCGGATATCGTGGATATTGGGGGGATGTCGACGCGGCCCGGGGCAACGGACGTGAGTGTGGAAGAGGAGATCCGGCGGACGGTGCCGGTGATCCGGGCGCTGCGGGAGACGCACGGCGGGATGGGAAGCCACATTAGTATCGACACGTTCCGCGCGGCCACGGCGCGGGCAGCGGTGGCGGCGGGCGCGACGATGGTGAACGATGTGTCCGGGGGGGATGCGGACGGGGAGATGCTGGCGACGGTAGCCCGGCTGGGCGTGCCGTACGTGCTGATGCACATGCGCGGGACCCCGCGGACGATGGGCTCGCTCACTAGTTATGACAGGGCGGGAGGTGCTGACGAGGTCGACGGGGTCCGGGAGGAGCTCGCCGCGAAGGTGCAAAAGGCACTCCACGCTGGCATCCGCCGCTGGAACCTCATCCTCGACCCCGGCTTCGGGTTCGCCAAGGACCTCGCCGGCAACTGCCGCCTCCTCCACAACCTCGCCTCGCTCCAAACCCCCGCCGCCCCCGCCTCCCTAGATGAGAACACCCGCCATAATCTCTTGGCTGGATTCCCGCTCCTCGTCGGCCTCTCCCGCAAATCTTTCCTCGCCCAGCTCCTTGCCCACCCGCACACCTCCGCTCCCCTTCTCCCCGCACCCGACCAGCGCCTCGTCCCCACCATCGTCGCGTCTACCTTGGCCATCCGCAATGGCGCACACATCCTCCGCGCTCATGATACCAAAGTCATGAAACAAGTCTTGAAAACTGTCGATGGCATTCACGCTTTCTCTTCTTCTTCTTCTTCTCGATAATACACAATGTCCTTTTCTTTTTACAAGAGGTGAAACAATATTCTATCATGTCTGGGATGTCGTGCATGTGATGCTCTACATGCAATATACCTTTTTTTTCACAATTCATATTGATTGGTGTGATCTTCATTAGGATCTGGTATGGTCTTCTTGATACAGTTAACTGATGTGGGCCCGGAAGGAAGTGAAGATCAGCTTGCATATGTGTAACACAGACATGATGCATTCCATGCATGCTTCAAAACTTGCCTCTCACACTTCCCTGATACCAAATCAGTTCACAGATTGTTGCTGTTCAGGTGAGCTAGACTTTGAACAGCCCTCTTTGTTTGAGTTTATATGAGGATCTGGTTGTAAAAATCAAGAGACGGCATCAATCGAATAGTGAGGTGATTTCTGGGACTTCAACTGATATATTTTACACACCATGCCATCAACATGGGCAGTTTATGGAGCCATCTGTTGCGTGCCCTGCAGAAACCAGTGGATCGATGGCACTCGGCACGACGTTGCATTGCAGAGCAGCTTGGAGGAACTGTCCAACAAGGGGCTATTTTCACTCGTCAAAATCCGCCCTAATTATTAGGCTCCAAACAAATAAGCATTACACTGTCTGATAGATTATGGGCACGCGTTTTTGACCTGTCCAACAAGCGCGGCTTCTGTGATACAGAAAAGGATGTATGCTCGAGAATGGTTTGAGTTTCTATATTTCTGATCTGCTTCTCAAAGAATGTCGGGCAGCTATTTACAAACTTCTCAACCACTTTAGAGTCACATTATTATTTTAATTAACCATGTAGTTATGTACTGCGCTGATAATCAATCCAATAAGAATGAAAGTAATTTCCTTCAACTCTCAACAATGAGACGATAGTGATCTTTATTAATGAGGGATAAAATCATCTTTTTTTTTAAAAAAAAAAAAAAAATCACGCCAACGATCAGTTTCACGTTTCGCCAGTCTCTTTATATATGTATGTTGGGCTTGAAAAAAAAAAAAAAGGAAAGGAAAGATAAAATTAAGATCCCCTCACCTTTACGCTGATCTGCAAATATTTCGAATAGATTCTGAGAAGCCTCCACTGCGGCATCAAGGTTGTTCTTCGCTAAATATTTTGCCAGCTCTACCTGGGCTTCCGTGAATTCATACGTAGTTGGCAGGTTTTCCCATGTCGCATCTTTCTTGACGATCCCGATCAGGGGGAGGTGAGGGGCGGTGGCTATAAAGACTTCTTGGAATATCCAGTTATATAACAGGTGATGTAGCTGATCCTTCCTCTCATTCGTGATACGACGATAGCACTTCCGAGCCAAAATCTTTTCTTGCAAAGAGTATAAATGGGCTAGCAACCTTCTATAGCGCGCCGTTATTTCTTCAAGTCTTACTATTGTCGCGTCAGCCCAAGATTTGATTCTCAGTACTTTATATTCAGAGGACTTCTCGGGATGCCACAATGCGAGCGGTAAAGTTGGGTGGTATTTCGAGTGGTAACCTGACACGCACTTGTATCGCTCGTCGAGAAAGTTTGAAAAATGAACGTAATGAGCATCGGGTATAATATTCAATGCCCGTTGCGGGGAATACCGCAAAGCATCCAGGGCTGCTTTGTCCTCCGGGGTACAAATCTTTCTCTCTCGTGGGGGGAATAAGTTCAGATCCAATCCTCTAGAGGTCCCTGTCAAGGAAGGTTTTGCTAGAACTATCGCCACCGATGAGAAGAGAAGATATGCCAGTAAACAAGGCCAAAAGCGGGCTGAGGAGCATATCTTCAATGGGCGAGTAGTAGTAGTGTTAAGCGGAGGAATGGAATGAACATCGACTTGCCCCATATTGATGTTGGCACAGTTGTGGAATATGCGACATCCGGCAGAGCATGATACTGGGCCGTATTTATGTTGCCAAACCACCTGGCTTCCCGCTCGGGCTAACAATAACGGACATTCTCGTGGGTAGTTTCAGCAGAGTGAGGCAGAATCTGAACCATTCCCGCAAAACACTACGCGTATGTAGGAGTGATCCAAGATAACCAAAACTGTACGTGTTCAAATCCGTACAATTTTTCTGTCTCGTTAACATGTTAGCATTGTAAGGGTTAGTGGGGTTTAGCTTCCTAGAACGGTTGATCCATGACGCGTCGCATCCTCTGGTATTGCAACACCATCTCCTCCTATCTCCTCGCCATCTTGAAATCGCGGTCAGCATTCCCGGGGTCTCCATCGTCCACGTGGTTCCACGTAGGAACTGTTTTTCTTAAAAAAAAAAAGAAGTGTAGTTTTGGCCTGTATAGCATGGCATTTTGCTGACGCGCTCGAACTTCATGTCCAGTCCTGATGAAGCTATTCCATAAGCATCCATCAGGAAGACGTTTTCCCCATGATGGTTTCCCCAAAACCATCCAAATGTCGCGTCTCGAGAGCGTTGGATGGATGACTTTGGGAAAATCGACCATCATCCACATGGCGCGGCTGCTTGGTTAACGTGTCCAGCGGACGCTTGGTGATCATGCCTTAATGTACGCGTTCTTCTGGACAGCGTTTTGGTCACATTAAGGGCGGCTTATAGAAATATCACCCCGTGGTATATGTAGAAAGTGTTCACTTATCATGTGTGAAGAAGAGTTTTATTTTCTATTCTGATCTGCTTCCCAAAGAATATCGGGCATGAGCTATTTAAATGTTTAACAGTTTTGAGTCTGCACGTAGTTTCACAGAGTCTCGCCCATATAACTTTGGATCCTGACATGTATTTACAATATGTGAAATATGTGAATATCAACCAAATATTTGAGAACAAGTTAAGGAGGAGCGTAGTAATCTATGTAATTGCCATCGAAATGAATAGTTTTTTTTTTTTTTTCATAAAATATATCATCAATCATCAGTTTTAGGTTTCGCCTTCTTAATACTAGTCTTGGAGAAAAATCACGATGTTCTCACCTGGATGCTCATTTTCATGCATTTCCACTAGATTAAGAGAAGCCGACACGGCGGCATTATCGGTCCCCTCAGAAAGGTATCTTGCCAGCTCTTTCTGAGGTTTTGTAAATCGATCCGTAGCTTCCATGCTTTCCCATTTCAAACTAGTATCGGGCAGCATGCCTATCACCGGGAGGGAAGAGGCCGTCGCCTTGGGTTCAAAGATTTTGTGGTGTATCCATTTAAACAAGGTGCTATGTAGGTCATTCTGCTTGGAATCATCTAAGTGATTGCAGCGAGACAAAACCTTTACATGCAACTTGAATACATAGGCTATCAACTTCCTCATGCGCGAACGTACTATATCCGGTGATACTAAATTCCCCTTAGCAGTTTCAGCCGCATCTCGAATTCTCAGTAACAGATATTGAGCCACCTGGCCAGACTTGCTTGGGCTTAGCATCAATGAGAGCGGTAAGGTTGGGTGGTTGCTTTTTCGAGATGTTGATTCGCAACCGAATTCTTCTCCAAATTGGCGTTTAAATGTTTCGCAATAGTTATGAGCTATTTCTGGCAGTTTCATGTGTGTTCGATGCACAAATTTTTCCAGGTCTTCTTTGTCCTCCGGGATCCAAATGGTTCTCTTTTGTGGGTTTCCATCTGGTTGGGTCGCTCGGAATCATTTGGTCAGCTAGGGGGCTCAACAAATTAATTCAGAGGAGAAGTTAACTCACCTTGATCAGGATATGAGTTCAGATCAAAGGATCTAGGTCTCTCTGCCCAGGAGGGTGAGGCTAAAGCTATCGCCACCGACGACACGAGAAGATATGCCAGTAAGCAAAGCCAAAAGCGGACTGGGGAATACATCCTCAATGGGCGAGTGGTAGCGCTCAGCGGAGAAATGGAAGGAACATTGGCTTGCCGCATATGAACGTTGGCACAGTTGCAGAATCTACAACATTCAGGAGGGCAGGATGATAGACCACGTTTATTTTGTTGAAGCACCAGGCTCGCAGAGCCAAAACGACCGGCCCATTTATAGGCAGTTTCACCTGAGTGAGGGAGAATCTGATCAATTCCTGCAAAACGTGCTTTGGAGTAATTCAACCAAAACTGTAAGTATGCACATGTCAGATTCAGACTAATTTTCTGTTTCCTCAACATGTTAGTGAAGGTTAGTGTGGCTAGCTGCTTATGAAGATTTATCCATGACGCGTCGCATCCTCTGGTGCTGCAACGCCGCGGTCTTCTGGCCATCTTGAAATCTTGTCCAGCATTCCGTGGGGTCACCGGAGTCCACATAAACGCCTTTTTTTAAAAAAAACAAAAAAGTGTATTTTGGCCTACGCAGGAGCTCAACTGATCCATTTTGGAACAATGGTGTGTCCTGAGATGACGCTTTTCCAAAAGCATCCATCAGGAAACTGGGTTAATGGGTCTGCCCATGGTTTCCCCCAAACCATTCAAAGGATGCTTCTCAACAGCGTCGGGTGGATGGCTTTTGGAAAGAAATATCCAAAGGGCACTGGTGTTTGGTTGATGTGTCCAGTGGACGCTTGCTAATCGTGACTTGGACGCTTTCTTCTGGAAAGGGTGCCACTGCCAGTGACAAGGTCAGCTTTTACGTAGGGAAGCACCTCGTAGTGTATGCAGTTAAGTACTGCCAGTAGCATGTGAGGAATAGTTTTATTTTTTTATTCTGATTTGCCTCTCAAATGAGAATGTCGGGCAGCTGTTGAAATTTTCAGCAACTTAAACTACATCATTTTGAAATCATTAACTTTTATGCTGATAAACGTAAATGAAGTCAAATAAGAATGAAAGTATTCCTTCTCAACTCTTGAACGACTGAAAAGTAGTGTTTTTCAACTCTTGAATGAATGAAAGTAATTTTTCTCAACTCTTTAATGAGACGAGTAATCTAATTGCTCCGAAATAAATAGGTTTTCATAAAATATCACGCCAAAAATCAGTTTCACGTTTCACTACTCTCTTTATTATGGGAATTGGATAAAATCACCATCATCTCACCTTTATGTTGATCTGTGAACGTTTGAACCAGTTTAAGAGTGGCTGTCACAACGGCCTCCTTGGTGCCATCAGAGAAATATGTTAACAGATCTTTTTGAGTTTGTGTAAATCGATACGTAGCCGCCATGTTTTCCCATGTCAATTGCGTATCATGGACGATGCCTATGATCGGGAGGAGATAGGGCTCCGCCTGAGGTTGAAAGAGATTTCGGTGTATCCATTTAAATAAGCTGTCATGTAGCCAATCCTTCGTTGAATCCGTTAGGTGATCACAGCGAGCCAAAACTCTTTGATGCAACTTGTATAGATAGGCTAGTAACATCCTTTGGCGCGCACGTACTACATCAGATGGTAGCAACTTCCCCGGAGCATTTAAATATGAGATTCTCAGGACTTGATGCTCAGGCACCTGGTCAACTGCGGATCGCATTAATGTGAGCGATAATTCTGGGTGCTTTCTCCGAGTCTTTTGATAGTTTGGAGCGCAAGCGTATTCTTTTCCAAAATCGCTTTGAAATAGTAGCCAATGCTGATCAGTGTCGGGCAGTGGTACGTGTGGTCGATAATCAAAGATTTCCAGGTCTTTCTTGTCCTCCGGGGTCCAAATCGTTCTCTTGTGAGGGTTCCCATCTGGTTGGTTAAGTTTCAAGTCGTTCTGAATCATTGGTCAGCAAGGTGGCGCACGCAATGAACACGAAAAAAAAAAACTCAGACGAGAGCTCACCTTGAGTGGTTGTCGATTGTACTGTTTCCAATGAACTCTCCCCGACTTCATGAGGATATAAGTGTAGATCAAGTAGGTTCTCCCCGACATCTGGAGGAGACGAGTTTAGATCAGGTAGTGCTCTAGAACTCTGGTCTAGATCCGGCCCGAAGGGTGAGGCTAAAACTATTGCCACCGAAAACAAGAAAAGGTATGCCAGCAACCAAGGCCAAAAGCTGACTGGGGAATATCTCTTCATTGCGCGAGTAATAGGATTGGGTAGGGGGCTGGAATGAACCGCGCCTTGCTGCATATTCACGGTGGCACAGTTTCGGAATGTTCAACAGCGAATAGAGCACCCACACGATCAGATATGTATGTATATAGTCGAGCCACCTAACTTAACTAAGTCCCACCCTCCGTCCGTGGCCGAGTGGTGAAGCACAGAGGGACTTGGTTAAGTTAGGTAGGATCGGTAATACATAGCAGAAAAAAACAGCAATTGGTCGATGTTTCAAAATCTTGATGACCGTTTTGTCTGTTGGTTGTGAAGTGGGCTTGCGGGCAAAAAATGAAATTTCAGAGATGTCAACGAGTTTCATCTTCCGAGCACTGTACGCGTCACGTTGAGCGCAACAATATGGGTCTGACTCTCTAGTGGAGTCTGTACTGCATATGTACCAAGTCCCTACGCTCGCACAGAACCCATGTGGAAACATGGGTTCCTCATACAACGAGCAATCCCATGGGATTCATAGGAGCTCGTGAGCCGAAGTGCACCCGGCGTGCGTTACATACACAGCGGGACGATTTCCGAGCTCAGGCGCCGCACCTGTGACGGTTCAGTCATCGAGACCGCATGGGGACGTGATGTGACCACGTGACGACCCTGCCGTCCCAAGCACGCCGGTAGAACCGTCACCATGATCGTGGGGGCCACGCTGCACGGACGGTGTGGTCGGTTCGCCGCCACACGTCGTCCCCCGCCGTTGCTCGGACTGCGTCGTCCGATAACGTCACATTAAAAGGCGTCACTGGGGCGCCCGCGGGCCGGCAGGTCATATGACCTCAGTGACGTACAAGTCACCACAACCGTCACCTTTGCCGCCGTCACCGGGACGCTTTGCTCACCAACAAACAGGTGCGTTAAAAATCATGCTGTAGCATGAATTTTGAGATTCTGATCCCGCTACACAAAAATAGAGCAACTTTTTTTTTTAGAAAAATAAAACACTTAATCAAAAAATTTAGTGGAAGGGTGTCCAATCGCAGGACTCTAGTCACTACAGCAGTTTGGCTTGTAAATGTCATGTAGTGCAGCAGTAGATGATCATGGCCTGGCTAACGAGTAGCACTGGGCCATACCCGCACGTCGTGGGTTCAAACCTGGTGGTTGTTCTTTTGTCGGCCGTACCCCCTGATGCGAGCCACTCCGGGCGGATCGGATGGTGATCCGCTCGCAATCTTGTTTTTTTTTAAAAAAAAAACGTCCCCATGACGCAGTGTGCCGGTGCAGGGAAGGCTGGCGTATCGTCTCACTGACGATTCGGTGACGCGGCGAGGGGACCGTTGACCATATGACCCTTGGGGCAACGGTTTTGCTTTGCGGGGTCGCATGAGCGCGCCCAAACCGCAATTATGACGTCGGACCCGTCCCGCTGTGTAGTTCAGGGCCAAGCCGGGCCCTCGCCTCTGGCCCTGCTGGGCTGCTACACTCTCATGGAGACCACCGACCTCATCACTGAAATTGAATGCTGGCCACGATTTCCAGATGGCGACTCCGAGACATAAGATAGTGTTCCAGCACTACAGGATGCGACGCGTCATGGATCAACCCTTTGGGGAAGCTAACCACACTAACTCTCAGTCTCACTAGCATGTTGAGGAGACAGAAAAATAATATGGATCCCCAAATATATACAGCTTTGGTTATCTTGGAGTTCTGAAAAGCATCGTGTTTTGCAGGAATTTTTCAGATTCTCTCTACGTAATTCTGCTGAAACTGGCCAAAAAGGTCGCTTTTGGGCCCCAAGCCTGGTGGTTTCACAACATAAATATGTACGTTCAGGACCACTGTCCCCTGCTCTACTGGCTGTTGTAGATTCCCCAACTGTGCCAACGTCAATATGCAGCAAGGCGCGGTTCATTCCTTCTATCCGCGTAACACTATGACTAATCACTCATTGAAAACATGCTCCCCAGTCCAACTTTGGCCGTGTTTACTGGCATATCTCATCTTGTCGTCGGTGGCAATAGTTTTAGCCTCACCCGCCTTCGACCTTAACTTTCATCCGATTCCATGCGATAGTAAGTTCTCGTCTGAAATTTTATAATGTATTAATTCATGCGCTTCCTTGCTGTCCTGAGACCTGACCAAATGAATCGAAACGATTTGAAACTAACTAACCAGGGGCGAGAGCAATCCTGGGCGCTTGCACCTATTCAACACAAAAGAGCTTGTACGAGGTTCCCGGAAAATATTACGAAAAATTCAAAGCTAAAGATATTGGAGAGAAATGCAAGTCCGCTGCAAAAGCACGAAGGTTCCATCACCCAAGCTTATCGCTCGCGTTGTTGGGGGTCTCTTCTAAAACCCCGGGGCCCTCACGTCGAGTACTGAGAATTACAGCTTATGAGGATAATTCAGTTGTAAAATATGAGCTTCTAATCTCGCGCTATAAGAGGTTGCTTGGCTACTTGAGCTACTGGCAGGAAACGGAATTTCAATTGGCTCACTACGCCCATATAGACGATTCTATGAAGGCTAATCTACGCGAAAGTTTATTTGGAGGGATACACGAAGCATTGCTTGAACCAGCTCTTGGAGAGAGGAACCTTCCGCTGATCGGGGTCGTGGATGATTCAGACGCGACATGGGAAACCCTGGACTCCACGGATAAATTTACACCCACTCAGAAGGTACTGTTAGAACATCTCTCTGAAGAGTGCAAAGATGTAATCTCGACTTGTCTCAAACTATTGCAACTGCACACACAAAACCATCCAGGTGAGAGGATCATGATTTTATTCAAGACTAATATGTATATACAGAGTGACCAAAAGTGAAACTGATTATTGACGTGATATTTTACAAAAACCAAATCATGTCAATGGCAATTAGGGATATATCTTCCCTTGTGAAGAGTTCAAAAAATTTCTTTCATCTTTCGATTGATAGTCACATGTATTGGCATGAAAGTTTGGTCTATCCCTTATCACTCCTTTTGAATAGTAGCCTGGCTTTATGATCCAACTAAAGCCGCCATATAAAAAATATGAAAACCCTCTCGGTCTATATTTTTAGAAAATTCGAGGAGTGAAACTATGTGGCTCAAGTTGTTAAAAATTTAAATGCGTTCCTGCCCGACATTCTTTAACTTCTTTGTGGAGCAGATCAGACTAGAAAATCAAACCATTCACACTTCTGCATTACATAGAGGCTGCCCTCGTCACTTGGACACTTTCCAAAAGAAAGCGAGTTGCGGTGTTGTTGCAATAGTTATAAAGTGTTGCTTCTTATGTGGAAAAGAGCATAGTCACATTGTCCAGCATAAGTTGGAATACTACAAGAAAACATTGCTGAAACTGCCACCGCTGTTCAGTCTAACTTCAATGCATAGTAACTACGCATTTTGCCTCATAAATGTGCATTCTTTTTATTGTGGAGTAACGTTAAGAACTTCAGCTATGTCGTAGTTATTGATGTCTCCTGCATACTAACTGGTGGCAGCGACTGAGATGATTGTGCAATGATAATATGTGGATCCTTTTTCTGGGTTGACGTGTATTGATTTGTGAGACAGTGCAGTTGTATATTTTGAGTGTCAGAAACTATTTCCCACCCCCTTACATCAGAGTCAACATGGACATCATATTTCTACCTCCACCTCTTACTCGCATTTTTTACTTGTTTTATTTCTTTTAATAATGAGCGAGTGTTATATGTAATATACTAGACACTGTTTTTGTTTTGAAGAAAAAGGGTGAACATGAAGAGACATAAGGAAAACATGAAGAAGAAAAAAACAACTCAGAACATGAGACCAAAATGACAATTTTCGATGTGGTAGGAAGGGTAGGTACAGGATGAGATATTTCAATGTTCAGTAAGGCTTGGTCAATTCATGTGAAGCTCGGGCCATGTGAAGCTCAGGCGAGTTCGGGTTATGATACCACTTCCTGGTCTCTGTGAGGGTGCTAATAGTCAAGGCCCTGAATGACTAGGAGAGCGGCTTGATTTGGGTCAAAGAGGTTTAGGGCGTCAAGGCAGATGTTGTTTGGAAGCAGTGGGTGTTGGGTGATGGTCAAATGGAGAGGCCGTGTCACTGGAAATTGGATTCAAGAGGTTCAACAAACTTGATGCGGAAGGAGCAGCTCGAGGATTTGGAGTAATCGAGGCAGGTTGGAATGATGGCTTGGTTGAAACCTCATCTGCCAATTTTCCTTGCGAAGTTGGCTCATGCACGGGCAAGGAGGGATGCGGTAACGATGGAACAACGATTGAGGCCAAATTCTTGGACTCTAAATTAGGGGCGGGTTTAATGCAACCCTTTTCAAGTTGCTCAGACTTTTTAACAGCTTCGGCGGGTTGAGAAACTGCTCGAGCAGATGGCTTCAACCTAATCA
Organism: Puccinia coronata f. sp. avenae; assembly: GCA_002873125.1. Classification (NCBI taxonomy): domain Eukaryota; kingdom Fungi; phylum Basidiomycota; class Pucciniomycetes; order Pucciniales; family Pucciniaceae; genus Puccinia; species Puccinia coronata. The sequence goes on along the minus strand of PGCI01000287.1, from coordinate 34,772 downwards.
CATTCGTTCCACTTTGTCCAGCGTTGGATGACTGCGGCCTCGACGACAAGGCTGGATGAGAAGGTAAAACAACTTTGTCGTAGCTATCAATATTGTCTGCCTCCTTGTCATTGATTTTGCGAACTTCTGGATGAGGTTGCGATGTGCTTGACTCGGGTTTCTGCGTGCCCGCTAAAGGTTCCCGAGATGGGCTGAGCTGAACAATTGAAGCTGATCCACCGACATCAATTTGCGCCACAACGGGCAGCCGGTGAACGTGCGAAGTAGATAATGAAGGAGTGGCCACCTTTTCATGTTTCGTGCCTTTGGGAGAATGGCAGTTATCCTCGACTTGAGCTGTATTAACGTCGACAGGCTCGGGCGACCTTCCGTAATGCTTATTGATGTTTGTGCCATCCATCCATCCACTAATATGATTTGAATCTGGGACTGGGTTAAATGCAGTAGAATGAGGCGTGGAAACGTTTCCAAGTGAACTGGGAGACCTATGGAGTCCGAATGAGTTAAGGTGCTCGGCTAGGGGATCAGGCTTTTCGGGTCTAGTTTGGAAGTTTTCTGAACGACGCTTTGAAGGTTTCTTTGGGGCCGCTTGCGCGGTAGCATTGACGGGTGAAGTTGCTACGGCGCGAGATCCAAGACCAGATGATACGGACCTGTCGTCGTTAGCTAGGTCATGATCTTGCGATTTGTCCCCCCGGCGAGAAACCGATTTCATGGGTACCTCACTTGAGGTACTACCTTGTTCAGTTCTTTCATTTTCGTCACAATCAATGCTACTCTCGTTGGCCATTGTTGAATCTACTTGCGAGTTAATGGAATTCTCATTTTGATCTTCTCGGTTACCAGCCGAAGAGGCGTGTGCAAGTTTGAGTTTTTGAGCCAGAGGCAAGACGGCTCGAGCCGCTTCAAGTAAGGCAGCCGAAGGTTTCCTCTGTTATCATTTATTGCATCAAACCGATTGTGGGGGATAAGCATTCACAAAAAAAAAAAAAAAAGACGCGCACGGCGAGTGGGGAACGAGCTGTAAGCGGTGCTAACCTTACGGCCAGATGTACGTTGTTCAATTCCACTCATGTCGACAACCCGGCCAGCTTTGATGGATCGAGAATTGACGCGCGTTAACATGGCTTGCAGGTCATCATCAGTATACTTACACCTCAATATTTTTCGGTTATTGCCGAAGATATGAGAATGACTGAGACAGGATACGTTGGGGGAGTCGGGGCAAGTGATCTGTGATAGAAAGGCAAATGTTTTGCAATGGTGACATTGTACCTGATCTTCCGGCAAATCAGCCGGCTCAATAACAATGTCTGGTGATAGGTTGGTGATTTGCGTTAGCGCAGCTTGACGGTCGGCAATCTCTCGTCCAACCATGTCGCGAAAATGAGGTAAAAGCCTACGATAGGTTAATGCTATCCCCACTCAGTTTCTCAATATGACAAGGCGGATAAGAGATAGTATGAGATGGAAAGCTGACCAGCGGGAAACTTTGGGACCTTTCTCGTTAAGAAATATTGTTACCAAAAGTTCATCATGCGAAAATACGGGCATCTTCTGCAAAGCTTTGTAATGTTGGACACATAAGCTACCATCTGGCAGCCAATCGGGTAAGCAGAAGTTGACAGCTTCATTGAGGTTAAAGCCATGATTAAAGCCTGAATGATAGGAGCGAGGGCACGTGATCACAAATTCGTTGGGGCGTTGGTCACACACGTAAGTCTGTACACCTGATCTCCGTAGGCGGGCCGGGGACATCAGTGTCACGAGTTGGAACATCAAGTCAGGCTGCTGCTCGAACAGCTCAGGTGCGGCGGTCTTCATTGCCTCCTCTAGCTTGGTGTCTTGTTCCCCGGGGACGCCATACCACGTCTTAGTGTCACCCCAATGATGATAGTTGATGCTGAGAGGTAGGAAAAAAAAAAGTTCAGGTATCGAGGTTAACGGACGTTGGCTATTCTCTTCCACCCAGTAGACGTGGAGCTTCAAGAAAAGTAAACGCGGGTAGAGCCATACCTGTATGTGTAATGATCTTCCTTGTGCCACGCAAAAGTCGAGAAAACCATGCCCACGTAGATCCACGGCTGTGTCATTCCCGCCACATCAGATTTAATGAATCTCAATAAAGATCCAGGCGCAATCGGCAAGTTATTTAAATTCCAGCCATCTCGTGAGTAAGGGTCGAACGGATGCTTTTCTAGATTCGGGAAACCGCTGGTAATCGAGCACTTTGGTTAGGTGTCGATTCACACAAATACTATGGCATAATTACATAGCTGCGTACCTGCCATAGGCTGCTGTGTTGATATCGGCACCATATTCTACTTCTACCGTCTCTGTCTGAGATTCAACCAATCTCCAAAATTCTTTCTCCAAAAAGTCTTCCAGTATTAACTGATCTTTAAAGGGTTTGGTAGACCATGCCGAAGAGGTATCCTCCTCAATGTCGCCGCTTCTTTCGAACACTTCCTCCTTCACAAACGATTGCCGTCGTGATTGCTTTTGGGAAATGGGATGAGTCTCAAGCCACATCTTCCGGAAGCCGTCTGCCCGTCGTTGAAAACTAGAAAGTGTGTGTTCTTTGCCTTCTTCAAATCCAAACTCATTTCCTGTCGAGACGATACACGTGTCGCAATACCAGTTTCCCTCTGGCACAGTTGACAACGGGGGCGTTAAGCACTGGAGATGAAATCCTGATAAGAGAATGTGACATTTTCACGGCGAGTCGTGACCAGGAGGATGATGCGCGTTAGCTGATGTTTGAATTGAAATATCGGAAATGAGCGCATCATACCTTTGTCACAACTATCACAAAGCAAGATATTTGGATCGTCTTCATCTGATCCGCATATCTCACATATCTAAGATAAAAAGGATAAAAATGTATTAATACAGAGTTCCCAAGAGACAAAGGAACAGGTGAGCAGAAAGAAAGAAAAGTTGACCTACATCTCCACCGTGGTCCATACTTGTATCTGGGTCATGAGTGGTTGATAGATGACTCGTTGATGGCCGCCTGGTTGGAGGAGCAGATGGTCTAGATTTTTCTATGGTTATTTTTTTAGTCACATTTCAGGATTGGGTAACCGGCTTAGTCAGTCCACTGAGTAAGTCTCGAGAATTTTGCAGATGGTGAAAATCATGAATTGAAACTAATAAGATAAGAACACGGTGCTCTAACTCCCTAGAGTATTATCAGCAGAGGCTATTTAGCATGATAACAATATTGAGGCTGTATGAGGGTCCAAGAAAAAAATTGTGAAGTATTGTTATCAGAATACTTACCCAGTAGGGCTTGAAGAGTCGGAGCTCCCTCTGGGTTGGTGGCCAGCCTAGCAGATTCGCTGGCCATTGTGTCCTCATCGGGTTTAACTTCCTTTAGCCCTGCGACTCGATTGGCCTCATCCTGGTCAGTAAGGGAAGAGGTCAGGGGTGAGAGTGAGTCGGCTGGGGAGCGGTCCCTTTGAGAAAGGTTATTTGATTGTTTAGCCGGACTCTGTTTGATACGATTGAAATATTCATCAAAGGGAGCGATGATCTTGACATATGCGGACTTCAATTTAAACGAAATAGCCGGCGAGGCCTTGACATTATAACCCATGGTTTTGGCCAAGAAAGACCATTTCCGCTGCAAGGTAATCTGGAATGGAGGATTATTAGGAGCGGATGTTGAAGTTTTTTTTTCTTTTTTTTTCATGTAGACACACATTCCACAAGAACAAAATTTGAGGGGAAGGAGGGGGCACTCAACATTATCGTATCCACCCAACTCGTTAATTTCTTTCCTAAGCCTCCAAAGATCCACTGGCTTGTGATCTATCACCGGAACCTGAATCTTTGACGAAGAGTTGATAAATCCGGAGGAACCGCGCTGTTTATGGAACAGATATAACTGTTCCAGAAAGTTCAAGTTTGCTCGAGCGGATGCTTCCATAGAGTTCAGTCGTTGAAGCCTAGTTTTGAATTTAAATTGCTGCGTTTGGAACAGCCAATTTACCCCCCAAAAAAGAGAGTGGGTGAGATTGATTATCAGATTCTCAGAAGGAGAGGTGGAAAGAGCAACTGCTTCCCATCATGCTAAGATGTAAGGGATGAGAGGGGATGATGCTGATGATGGCAAAGGAGAGAGAGAGAGGAAAAGAAGAGAGAGAGAGAGAGAGAAGAGAAAAGGCGGAGATGCCCACATCTGTGTCTAGGACAAACGGAGGCCTCCAACCAACTGGAGGGACAATTTTTCCGATACCAAACGGCTTGATCTTTGAGCCAATCGATTCAAAGTACTTCATAGGCTCTTTGAACTCGTCTGCCGTAGGGTAAAACACCGGACAATGTTCGAGACCAAACAAGCGGTTGGCTTGTTTAGATTTAGGAAATTCCCTAGGGACTTCGGTTCGGATAGAACCCAAGGCGAATTTGGGCTCCATGGAGGGGGATGGAAGATGCCCGGATGGTGGTCGATCCTGAAGTTCAGTGATTGAGTTGATGACGAGGCATTTCTTTTAATAAATGAATTAAGTACACACTGGCGAAGAGTGAATCAGAGGAGGCGGGGGGAGGACAGCACGGGATTAAAGGGTGCGGGGGATTTATGTATTTACATATATGTATTCATGTCGCAGATGTGCATATACCCTCTACATCCATGCGACAGACGATGAACAGGTGTGTGACAGAGAGCGTGAACCCGGATTTTGGTCAACAGGAGAATATTCTTGCCCATCCTGGAGTCCAATGGCAGAGTAAATAAAACATATTGTCGCCAACTTCCTTCTTCCCGTCATGGACACATTCTTGAGCTTGGCTCAGTTAGGAAAGCTCAAGGATCAGCAGCAGGTGAGCTGTACCCTTCCCTTCTTTCGTCTAGTGATGATCTCATCAGATTCATGCTATCTCATCTGACCCGTGCCACTGCTTCGATCAAACAGATAGCACTCAAGTTGCACAAAGCCTTCCCAGATGAACCGCTGTATCTGAATTGGGCCCTCCTCCCTATGATCCTTCAGGCACCTAATCGATGTAATGGCCACACCGGTACACGTAGTCCGATCTCAGTCTCTATCGCACATCGTTGTCTTCAGACACTCTTGGATCAATCTCTGAAGCTCAAAAATCAACCTCATACTTCTAACCAGCCCGAGCTCGAAGACCCCAACAATTTTTGGATAGTACTCAAAGTCCTGGAGATGGTCGGGAATTCACTTCCGGAGGATGACCATTCCAAGATCCTCGGTATCCGCAAGTTGAATTATTCAGAATCTCTCTTTCAGCCATCATCCATTTCCGATCAATTGAGAAATGGCCCATCAACTGCGCCTTGCCAAGCCTCTACTATCTCTCAACTTGCTAGTCTTGATCTTGAACCTTCCCCAACTGCCTCCGGTCAAATTGACTCCAGGCGCCCTGAACTTCCGGAATACATTTCCTTGGCAAGGGAGGACTATTTCAAAATTTTTGATAGTAGCTTGGGTCGGACGATGAGATTCAAACATCTCAATCTAGAACTCATGTGGCGACAGCGCGCCGTTGAGTGGGCCAATGCTACAGGGTTGAAGGAGTTAATTGATCGAATGAAGAAGCAGTTAGAATCGGAGTAAGTGCTGGATATGACCCCGCAAAACAAATGATGGACATCCCTCTTACTCAACATCTTGATGAACTAGTGATCACAACTGGAGCACGATGACCACGCTGAACCAGGCTTCTTCCAATCTGCTCCGCATCGAAGAATCGGCCGTCGACCAATACAATCTCATTGACAATCTCTACCTCGAACTACACACAAAGCAGCTAGTCCAAAAATCTAGTGAAAGAGGTTATGCACTAGCCCGAGTTGACCTGAGGTGCCGCGTACGAGATCCGTCACTATCAGAGCCGAAGGATAACTTCCATCCCCTTTCAGGTATTTTCTTCTTTGTTCATATCATTTTACAGATGACATGAATCATATTCAAATGTCGTTCACCGATTTTTTATCTTCTTCTTGTCAAATAAGCAAACTTGGACCAGGTCGTGCTTTCGTACTATGATCAGTTTGGTGACAAAACGTGTTGCTTTGACGATCTGTCTCCGTACCTCAAACTATTGACCACCGTCGAAACGCAGAAACTTGGGGTCGCATTGGATAAAGCTTATGAGGCTGCGATTGATCAATCCGTAGGTCAAATCCATGACCGTTCATTTCACAAGCCTACTAAACTATGGCTGTTGTCAAATTTATATATATGTAGTGTGAGACTTTTCTCCGCAAGCAAATTAACCTCGAAAGGATCCGTCGATCGATTGCTTTGCTTCCTGGAAACAAGCACGTTTCTGAAGCCGTCAGGCTCATGAGGAGATACTTGAAATACTTACCACTTGGTAAACTTCGCTTTGTCAACATCTGCCACGTCTCCCTAGCTCGGGGATTGATTCGCTCGTTTGTCCTTGCTTAGGGAATGATTTACCCACGACGACTCACCAGCCAGCCGATGGGATGGCTATACTGGCCGCGCAAGCCCTGATACAAGACTGGGAAGGTCCACATGGTGAGTTAATCATGAATCTGCATCCGTAGTGCTTTAGAAGGCCCAATCGTAACTCACTGATCAAACGTTGTATGAAGGCAGTGTTGCGAACTTGTATGCCGCGGCTTACATCTTGGAAGAGTGCCTGACAAAGAGCCCCCAGCAATACCAAGCACATAGCTTGTTGATCCGTCTGTACAGGCTATTAGGTCAGAGAGTTGGCGTTCTTAGTATCCGGAAGTCAACATACCAACCTTCACATTCACGCTTCAGGAAACCTGCCCCGCAGCTTGACTCTCTTCTATAAATTCGGTATCAAGCATATCCAACACGATACGTTGAGCCATCTGGGATTGGATAGATGTTCAATCTTCTACACTCATGACATACCCTCTGACAGTGAGAAAGAAGAACAAGGTCCACCTGCTCGCTTTCTCGATTTGATCGAATATCCCGCCTCGTTTTACGAATATATAGAATCCGATGTCAGTAGCTGAAGCTACTTCGATCCTTCCCCTCCAAGATCTTCTGCTGATGCTCCTGGTCACCGATCCCTTTCCTTTCCTCACCCAATAATCCACTATGATTTTGATCCTGGCACAAAAAATGTCACATCATTCGGTTCTGCATTGCATTTGTGGATTCTGTTGGTTTGACATTTGAAAAAGGATATTTCAATACATTAGACGTCGACATGGATCAACAACTGCTACATGAGTCAAAATTACATTAAGGTTGAGGACTTGACCTTTTTCAAACATCAAATCAACTATTCGCTCCAAAGAAAGATTTTGCGAATCGAACGGATTCGGCTACTGCTGCTCGACAAAATCAGCTCGTCGCTCAGTAACACATCAAAACAAAATCGGCCGGTACGAGTGACGTCGGATTCCGATCATGAGAATGCTTCTACTTGGGATGCAGACGAGGTGGAAATGAACTTGCTGGAAGTGATGCAAGATTGTCACTCAACCATCGGTAAGAGAAAATCACCTAGAATCACTCAACCTTCGGCACTTTTTCTTGACGCTATTTCATAGATAATCGCGATTTTACTGTCATACCTGATTGTCGCCCGTGGTCAACTTCGGGGACATGCCACCAGACAAGCTTAGGGCCAATTTTAGGAGTAAGAATGTTACGCAGATATTTTGGTCTCTTGATATACCTTCATACAATTAATAAACTTAACGGTTATGTATTTTTCTACTTTGAAATTAACTCACACGGTAAAGAATCGCTGGCTGTGGACTATGAGCACTAGCTATGCACGGATTGTTACCCCACACCTTGAACTTCTCGATCATCCATCTCTCTCCCAGCCCGACTTTTTCTCAGAGGTACACGCGGCAACATTTCCTTGTTTTGTTAAAAAACACTTTCGGGAGCGTTCCAGTGGCTGATTCACTAACACGGATCGGTTTACATCCTAGTGCACCTCATTTGAAGTCGACCTATTTCAGTACTGCAAGACTTTATCGACCCTGCTGAAGTCTACTCAGGCCAACCTCCTCGAATCTGAGGCGCAAAACGTGGTGGAATTCTTTGAGCGTATGTTTCTCCAGTTTGTTATCAAGCTACTTGAAAAAAGAGGTCAAGTTGAGTGAGGAAGGAAGGTTGTTTGCAGGTCGGAACCGTGAGCTAGAGGCTTTGAACAAGGCGCCTACAGATCTACCGCTCTCAGATACGAAGAAAGTACCTCCCAGTCAAGTACTTGCCATTATTCATTGCGCATATGAAGTGCGTAGACCGCTAGTTCCTCCCCGCTACTCGAGTATCACGAGCACCACTCACTGAATCTCATGTTTTTTTTTTTGTTTTTTTTGCTTAGAGCTTCTGCTTATTCGAATTCGCCTACAGGCAGCATGTCCCGGCATCATCCTTGCCCTCTAGAAGCAACAAGGTTGTGAGTTAGATGGCTTATTAATCTTTTGGTTCTCGTAGAATCACACTGAACCGGAAAGCCATTTGTTATGCGCACTGTCAATCAGCAGGTCAAGACCTTAAAGGCTACCAAAACCAAGATCTTGAGCAAGTTGAAAACCTTGGACGCTCTTATCCAGACCCTTTTGGATGAGATGGATAGACGGCTCGAGGTGGACAATAAGAACGCGTCTGAGACGGTATGCGTCTTCGCCTCACCACAGCTTCCGTTTCCTTGGCGCGAGGAGCCTGTGCAAGATGTAAGTGCTCAATAAATAAGACGGTGATTCTTGCGGGATGTATGAACTAACTGGATTCATACATCTTTTTTCTTATTATTCATAGCATGGTACGGAGGAACAATGGAGAGATTCACTGCTCAAAATGTGTCAGCAACAGCGAGGTACTCTTGTTGGGTGGCACATGTTGATCAAGGCGGTGATCGCCTCCTCTATTTGACTCATCTTGCTCGCCTACCATCATAGATCCATATTCAACCAGCCACTAGTAATTAAGCAGCAGAATAGCTAGCTCTCTATACCATTGACTCTCTCGACTTCCTTCATGCTTATGGGCCAACAGAACGGAGTTGGCATATTATTTGCAATACGACGAAGAGGCATGATATGTGTTTGAGGGATAGCAGTAGGATCGGCCTTGAGATATCAGGCATTGCATCGCGGTTAACGGAACTACAACGGCTCATTTGGTCCCAAAGAGTGGTATCAGCCAAGAAAGAGCCACGCGGGATGATGGGTGTTAAGAAAGACAGTCACATGGTGCCCCCCCTGTCACACAAAGCCTCCGGGATTCTAAAGTGCTTTGAGAAAAGGAATATATGTATACGTGTGTATACATATATGTATATAGATATATTGAACAAACAAAGGGAACATAATATCCTGCGAATAAGGAGCGAGTGGGCATGAAGGGTACTGCCCAAAGGGGAAGAAAGTAAAAACAAGAGCAATGCTTGAACAAGGAATGCATTAAGGTGAACTAACAAAGAATTGCTTGAGAGGAAAGAAGCAGAAGAAAACTATGACATATTCAAAACATCCTAGGGGAGTTACACAAAAGTATTAGTGGAGGGAGGGAGGTGGTTCAAGGCCAACGAGATGTGAACAACGCCATCCCCCCCCCCAGAAAAAAACAAACAAAGAAAGGGCATGAGGAAGGATGAAAAAGAGCGCCTATCGAGTTTTTTTTTTTTTTTTTTTCGCTGAGGGGTTCAGATTGGCAATGGATGGTGATATCGGCGCAGTTCTCAACAGGCGCAGCCGGACTGGTCGTTGTTTGTGGTGGGAGAAACGGAGACATCGATTGCTGATGATGTGGATGTACAATGATTCGAGTCAGTGAAATCTTCTGTTAACAACGTGGTCCACGACAACAAATTGAAAGGAGAGATTGTGAAAAAAAAAAAAGAAAAAGAAAAACATACTTTGGTTTGCAGGGGCGTTGCTCTGAGAGCTATTGTCCATGCCAGGTAGGGCCTGTGCGATCCTCTTGAACAGCATCTTCACGTTGTGCCCCGCCTTGGCAGACGTCTCGATGAACATGACGTCCAGCTCTTTCGCTTTCCGCTCCGCCTCTTCTGTAGACACTTGGCTAGATTGCGGAGAGCACAGATGAATGGTTTAGGAATCGCTCCACCAGCTACTGTTCTTGTGTGTGCGTGTGTATGTATATATGTGTGTGTGGTTAGTCTCACTTACCGTTTGTCGCCGAGATCAGTCTTGTTGCCTACTAGTACGATAATCACATCGTTTCCCCTTTCCGACCTTACATCATCGATCCATCGGGAGGTATTGATAAACGAAGCCCGATCTATTGAACAAAACCCAAGTAAGAAAAATGCGGTGTGATTAGTCAGTATGCCACTCTTCCCACCGATTATTTTCTGGAGGGCCAATGGGTAGAATGAAGCTGTGAGGTACTAGTGACATCATAGACCACCACGGCGACTGACGAGTCACGAATGTACGATGGTATCAGTGATCGAAACCTGCAGGTGTGCAAGAGGGTACCAAAAAAAAAGCCAAGTGAATGTCTTGCGGTAACTTCAAGGGTGATGAGGCTGTATTGTGATGTATGTGTACATACCTCTCCTGACCAGCCGTATCCCACAGTTGGAGGCGGACGGTGCGGTCTTCAAGGTACATAGTTTTGCTTAGAAAGTCGATTCCGATGGTGGCCTGGTAGGTATTGTCGAACGTATCATACATGAAGCGGGTGATGAGGGATGTCTTTCCGACTGGTGTTGGCATTATCCAAGTCAATCATGTGTGCCAGTCAAGGGTTGTATTTTCTATGTCATTCATTCGAATGGGGGATCGAGAGACTAACCGGACTGTTCGCCCAAGAAGACGAGCTTGAATTTCTTGAGTGCGGCATGCGCAAACCCACTAGACACATGGTACGTTGCGAGTACAGTCAGTGATCCCAGTCTCGTATATATACATAACAGGGAAGGAATGCTCAACTCGGTGAGTGTGCTGGTTGGGGGCTGCTCTGTGTCTGCTGTTCGGGATGAGCTGGGCTGGTCGGCGTGGTTGTCTGGCTGGAGGGGATGGGAGTCGGTCATCTGGGTGCTGCTGCTGCTACTGCTGAATATTGCGGTGGTGCTTATATTTATTTTTTATGTAAGTTGGTTCTTTCCACGAAAAAAAAAACTGAAACCTAAATATGTATGTATGTCCTCGCTATAAGTTTCTTTTTATTTTATTTTATTTTATTTTATTTTTTCAGTCGCACACGAATTCCCTTCCACTGAACAGAAAAACACTGCACATCTTCATTAATATGGCCGCCGCCCACTTCACCTTTCGTGACCCTCTGCATTCTGCATTCTATTATCATCTCTGAGCCGGGAAGTTCTTCCATTCTCACATGAATCATGTGCTCCGATGAGGACCCCGGAAAGCTCATCATGCCGGAAATTATGGCACCCGATGCCATCCGTCAAGCTTCTAACGTATCATCTCGAACCTTTTTCTTTTTTTTTTTTTTTCAGTAATTGATAGCTCTCAAAATATTTCCACAGAAAAGCTCTCGTTTACCTGGACAGGAAGCTCTTCTCCATCTCTGAAATTTAACTGTCCCGGTCGCTCTTCCTCCTTATTGAATTCTCCAGCGGATTGGATCCGATTGAAATCTGGCCGCAATTATACGGAATGTGTAGCCAGCCGAGAAAGAGCTGAATTCATGGATGGTTGGCCGGGCGCTTTCCCGCACCGCTGACTGCTTGTCAAGACTTGTTCCGTGCTGAAGGAAAACCGATGGGTCATCTGTTTTCACAAGCTGGCAATAGTACAGATTCTTTCTCCGCTGCAGAGTGAGGAAGAGTCTGTCTTAGAGATCATTTGCCTTGAAAACTCAGCTCCACCTGTCTCCACACAGTAGTGACACACCCGAATGATGGCATCGTCAGATGGTCCCGCTCCGTCCTCCCCTTCATTGAATCTTCGGGCCGATTGGATCCGACTGAACACCGGCCGGACGGAGTGTGCAACCGAAAAGCGGCTACGTCACTACGGGGCGGTTTCCTAGAAATCGCCCCTAACTCTGATCCAGACGCTTTCAAGCAGAAAGCGTGTCCAGGAAGGTCTATGGGTGAAGCTGAATCGCCGCGAGTACACACGCTCTACGGCTTTCTGGACGCTTTTGGCCCTGCAAATGCGGAGAAGAACAAGCACAGCCTCAGATGTGTCGGCTGCCCTCGGCGCCCCATGGTGTACCGGATGGGTCGCCGTGCGCTCTTTCTTATTCGGCGCGGCAGACTGCTTATAAAACCTTGTTCCATGCTGAAGGACAAAAAATGGTCCCTGTTATTGTTGCAGGTGCATCCTATGCAAACTCGTCTTTGTCCGCTGGAGAGTATGTCTAAGGGATATTCTGCCTTCGACACTCCAAGCCAACAACTCCACACCCTGGACTCTGTGGAGGCAGTGCTGCTGCCACCCTCTGCATGGTGCAGAAGAGCCTTCAACTTTTAAAGGACTAGGAAAGTAAGCACCATTGTTCCTCCTCCGCTGCCCATTGTACCAACGGCCGCCCATCGTCAACTGGCAAAATGTTATCAACATCCCTCAAGATTAAGATACTACTTCTCATTAACGCTTGCCTCTTCTTCCTCGAATTCATTGGTGCGTAGAACAGCACGCCGCACACTTCTGTACCGGGACTGACCATGCTTGCCCCCACTCCGCAGTTGGATCCTCCGCCGGAAGCTTGGCACTCATGGCTGATAGCTTCACCGTCAGTCCTCCTCATCTTCTCCCCATCAAAACCATCTCAAGAAAACTTGCTGATCTTCTTTTATGTGTTCCTCAGATGCTCAGCGATGGTGCGCGCACAATTTTCATATAAGAGTAATATTGGAGTCCTCCAGCTGATCCATGCTCCATCCAGTCTTCTCCTTAACAATTGACCTCCATGTCAACAAACTGGGTAGAAAGTTGAGGAGTCATGAATATTCCTATGGCTTCCAGCGGGCTAAGGTGTTAGGTGAGCAGCAAACAGCCATGCCCTTCTCCCGATTGTATCGTGAACAGACGTTGATCCACTTCTCAACCCAAATTTAAATAGGCTCCCTGATCAAAGGGATATTCCTGCTTGTCCTGTGTTGCGGAATTGGCTTCAAAGCTATCAGGCGAATCTACGAGCCACAAGGTGATCAGTCCTTCAGCTTTTCCAGCCATCCTCGTCTTCTCTGCGCTTCTAACTCGATCCTTCTCTGCGCTTCTAACTCGATCCTTCTCTGCGCTTTAGAGATATCAAACTCACGCCGACTCGTGCTTGTTGGATGTTTGGCTTTGCTCTCCAACATCCTTAGTTTAGCTCTATCTGACCAGGGTGAGTTCTACCCCTAACCAACATCGTCGATGCAAGATACTGAGTGCTAAAGACCCCTCACCAACCCTTTTAAGATGACGGCCTTGCCCATGCATCCCGGCCTTCACAGCTTAACCATCCACACTCACTCCCAGAGGAACGTCACCTCAGTCCGAGTACTGATGAAGATGTGTCTCAGCTGGGACCAGCTCATGATCAACATACCCCACTTCTGATACCATCCCCATCTTTCCTCATCACCCGACGACCGTCTCTCAGTTCAATATCATCATATTCATCATCATCCTACGGTAGCATTTCACCCAAGCCTGACCGCCCCCATTCACTTATCTCAGACTCCGTACATCCTCGTGCGACTCGCCAGTCAATACTCTACAGCGCTCGTACTCAGCTCCTTCACTCCAGCTCTAACATCCGCAACGTTCTTCCTGTACAGTCTACCATCCATCCCCAGGATGCCCATCCATCTATGACACCATTCTACCCACACCCACACATCAAAAAGAACCGACGCACGCTTTTGCATATCTGGGAGCATGCCATCGGTAAGATTGGCGTCATTTTAACAGGCCTGGTGGTACGAGTTGTTCCCAAGTTCGCGGGAAAAGACACCTGGTTTATTTATGTTGATCCGGCAATCACCATGGTGGTCATCACCATCATCTTGAGCTCTGCAATCCCATTAGGTCATTTCTCTCTATACACGTCTCTGGCTACAGAGTCATAAAAATGTGAAGGGAATACTCATCTCGTTTTCCTCGACAGTGAAAGCTTCTAGTCGCATTCTCTTGCAGGGTACTCCTTCCAATATCAGCCTTGAAACGGTTCACAAATTACTCGAGACTATTTGTGGTGTTATAAGCGTTCATGGTACATCTTCTTCCCTTCTTGTCTTAAATTAGTCGCCGCTCTGAAAAACTGACCCGCCAAATCAAAATTGAAGAGCTTCACATTTGGAGCTTATCCGAGTCCAAGCTAGTTGCCTCAGTCCATGTGTGGATCCAGAATCAGGAGGACTTTGTTTCCATTAGCCGCCATATCCGTAAATGTCTCCATCATTATGGTATACACTCTAGGTAGGCTTAATATGAACAATATAAATTATGGGTTGAAGATATTGATCTCAAACCATTGTTGATTTTTCTTGCAGTACCATCCAACCTGAGCTCCTTCATGAGGACCAAGTAAAGAGTCTCAGGGCAATGTCCACCACCTCCATAGTACCTTCCCCGGCCCGCTCGCGCCCGTCGTCTGCTGCCATAGCGGATCTTCCAGATGTATGTTTTGACTATATCTTCAAACACAAACTGATCCACATGCTGATCCATAAGTATTGCTAAATCACTTATATCTTTGAAGGAACCTTCATCTTCGAAGCTCATTGACATTGGATGCCTGCAACAATGTGATGAAGCTTGCGACCAGGAAGCTTGCTGTCCACCGGGGAATATTCAGTCCCGGGCTGGGGCTTCCGCTGGCGACTCAAGTTCTCCTTGAGGATTTTGGTGGATGAATGTAGCTTTGGAATTCCTGTGCTTTTCCAGAAAAAAACAAGTTTTTGTGTTTTGTAAGATTCATATTCAGTCTCTTTTAATCATTTCCATATTACCACCTTACATTTGTTAAATCATAGTCTTTTGGTGGATGTAGAGAAATTTCTGTATCTTTTTTTTTGTTATGTTGTGTGGCCTTATGATTTCATAGATTCATACTGCTTCCTTCTCTCCATCCACCCAATCATTATTGAATTGTTTTTAGTCTGTAGAAGTTGCTTGGCTTATTCTGGAGATGATAGCGTGCCCCGTGCAATCCAATGATTGTTGTCCCTGAAAACAACAGCATGTGATGATCTGGCTTGTTCAAATTGCAAAAAGAGTGGGTAGCTTTCAGGAAAAACTGTTGATGAATAATCCTGTATGCATAAACTGTATAACCATATGTGCTGCTCTTGTTAAGAATTTTCACCTATTCCAACTTCCCAGAAAAACAATTCCCCAGAATCACCAAGTCTACCGGCTACTTCCATCTCATTGCTCTTGATCCCCCCAACTCCTTACTCAACTGTCAATAACATTCTATCTGTATATTCATTCAAACACATGACATGAATTGATCAAGTACTTTCAGGAGGAGATATGAAAGTTGAAAAGTGGGGATAAATCCATCAACTCACTCATATGGAAAAGTAGAGACAATGTTGTGGTGTGCTATTCTGGTTTCAAATATCAAATGTGGTAAGAAGGACCAATTATTAAATATAATAGTTATAAAAAGATATATTATTACATAATTCAATTCTAGAAGTTCCTAAACTCATATTTAACCACTGGAAGCACTCAATTCTAAATACATAATCCACAATACTTAGGCCCCATTTATTAGCCTCATAAATATCAGCGTAATAATGTGCAATTAATTCAATACAACCTAAACCACTCAACATTATGTGACAAAATTTTTACTAGGTAAAGTTGAGCTACTCCTTTCAATATTTCCATGAACAAATTGAGGTTTTTGGCAATCTTGATCACCATAATGCATACATTATGCTTAGAACCCTTATAAAGCAATATATTGCACTTTTTCAGGCTGAAGATCACCAAAAATGTTAGTTTTCTTCATCATATTATTCAGAGGAGTAGTTCTCCTTCCCAGAATAAAAAATTGGTTGAATTTTGTTCAAGAGTGTAGTTTTTATTAAATAAAGGGTCTTGGTTAAACAACTCCCGGTTTTTGGAGAATCAACTCCCAAAACTGCAGGATGTCATGTTGACCACTTTTCAACCACTCACCAACCCTTTGGGAGTTGATCTCCAAATTCTGCTTGAGAAATGGGAGTTGGCAGGATAATCCTGGAGGCTCCATTTTTAATTTGAGCTGCAGCCCCAGTGGGAGTTGCTGGATCAAAAACGCAACTGAGAATGGGAGTCAATCCCCCAAAAATTGCGACCACTTGTCAAAGCCAAGACACAACTTCTGAGTTACTCAGCTCAAACCAATGCTGAATTATCAGATACTCTCAAAGCTTTAGCTAACTCCCCAGCTGAATATAAACATTATTAGTCATTTTTTCCTCATTGTTTTTTTAATACTTTTTTCTTCTTCATTTTGATTTTTATTGCTTATCAAATCTAGTTGATCAAATCTAGCTGATTTTGCCTTTCAAATTTTCCTTCAGCTAACATTTAAATTGATCAGTTGTTAAAGGTGAATCTGGATTGTTCAAGGATGTTTTCAATGGGTGCTTTGTGGGTTCTATTGACTTGGACTTGAAAGCAAACTTCAATGGTTCCAATGAAGCTTCTTTGAATTTCTTGGGGCTCTGAAAGAAGTCATTCCAAGTATAAAAAGTGATCTGTGAAATTGCCACAGGATTAATGTGTCCCAGTTGAAAGGCTATGATTTTGGTGCATTGGCCAACTATAAATGTCTAATTTTAGCTGAAAAAAAGCTTGTAAAGTTCTTTCTTTCATTATTTAATAATTTTTATTCTTAAATAGGTCCTTTCACACAATTAGTACAGCTTTTGCCGTTAAGAAAAGTAGGAATTTTTCAAAATCTACACAATACTCACCAGAACATATATATTCAATTGTGGTGATATTTTGGTGCCAATATGCTCCAGAAGTATGTTTTAGGTAACTTACTAACTATTTCTAGAGTTTTGGCTACTTGGCCCCACTCATTTGAGAGGAATTAATTTTTTTTTGATTATTTTTGCAAATTATCCTGCCAACTCCCAAAATGTGCGACGAAATTGGAGAGTTGACTCCCAAAAATGTGCCACAGCGTTTTTACGTCCACCATTGGTCTTCCACTAGTCAACAACTGGTATTGCCAACGTCCTGGAGTTTTGGGGGTTGATTCTCCAAAAACCAGGAGTCGTTTAACCAAGACCCTAAATATAATGTCCAATATTAGAGCGTATCAAATATACCAAATCCACAGTTAGAAACCAGTCAATTATCCAAAAATCTTTTTCTTTATTACTGCATCCAAAATGGTGCTTGATGAGCAACCAACAGGTTTTAAAAATGGTGGATTTTTGAAAACCAGTCAATTACATAAGTGTGGATTTGCCTATATTTGATACCCCCAATTATGCTGTTATGTATGATGCTGACAAACAGGGCCTTATATACGTATATAATGATTACATTTTTACATAGCTAGTACTTCATATTATCTCATATTCTATGTCAGCCTGTAAAAAAAAGAAAAGTACCTCTTATTTGAGTTAGAAGTTTATTTACTACACAGGCTGCATTAGTTCATTCTTCTTTCATTGTTTACATATTCTCCCTCAGTATATTTGTCATAAGTTATGCTTATAGTATAGTTAGCCATTCCTCTCTGATTATAAGATGTACTCTCTTATTTCTTTGCTCCTCAGATGTACAAGACAAGACAATATTTTAATTCAAACTATTGCTTATCATTTCAAGAAGAAATTCACACATCAATTCCTTGGAATTGTCCTTCCTCAAGATACCCTCTCAAATCACTGTTCAGGAAGACAGCTGTGGACTTCTCACATCATCAACCTTCCCAAATCAAGAACTCAAGACCTGGGTTATCATCTTGAGCTTGCTTGAAGGCTGGAATTCTACATACACCATGACCTATGTGGAGTTAGCTGTATGTCACTTGATATCAAGTGATCTGCATTATCAAAGTCTTGGGTCCTTGTCAGTCCAGGCTGACCTATTTGAGCTTGCATCCCCAGGCTCTGCACAAACTCTGTTGGTAATACCTCTTTCCAATTAGCCTGACTAATATTTTGTTGTTTGTTTTTTTGGAAACATTCTTTGATATGTAATACCATCTTCTTTTGTCCAGCTTTCTGGAGATTGTCTCTTAGCATCACTTTTCCAAGTCCACCTGTACTGGACATCCTTTTTTTTCTTTGGGTTATGAAGCTTCCTTAACGATATGTTTAGTTGTTAATTTTCTCAGAATGTATAAGGTTTATCCATAAGGGAAAAATAAGCTGGCACGTTTGAGAGGTTCAACTGCCACTTCCAACAAATCGAGATAACCCTCCATGGATGGCAGACTACTTCAGAATGTGCACAAGTATACATTCCATCTGGGTTGTAACAACAGAGTACAATTATCCAACCCTTATCTCCACCTGTTCAAGATGATCAACCAGGTGCTGATAACTCAAAATATGCAGGACGCATAGCAAATTATCAAGGGATTTCTAATCATCACTTTGACTAAAGGGGATCAATCAAGCTGAAGAGGGCCAAGGTGTGGTTCCATTCCGTGCGCTGTTTTCTTCATGAGAGTGGCATTAGTGATTGCAGATTCAACTAGGTTGGTATGACAGTACAAGTATTCTTCATTTGAGCTGCTTTTTCTTCTATTTGCTTATAAGAATTGTCGCGCTCCAATCGAGATGGTCAGGAGGGGAACAATGATGAAGGAGATGAGAAAGAAGAAGCCCGGTTCGAGCCACAGATCGGAGCGACGGGAAGAGGCCAGCATGATTTCATGGATGGTGTTCTCGAACTGTTTAGCCATGACGTGTGTGGAGAAGAGCTGCACGACGCGTTCTCTGCCAGCGTCGCCCATGAGGCGGCGCTGATGGTCGTCCATGGTGAGGATGTTCCTGATGGTGTGTGCCCATTGGACAGGGTCCGGGGGCACGAGGAAGCCAGTGCGGGGGTCATCAACGGTCTCCCTGGGCCCGCCCGAGTCGACAGCGAGGACAGGCAGCCGACAGGCCATGCCCTCCAGCGGCCCGATGCCCAGATGCTCGTTCGATGCCGTGTAACCCAGCAGCTTCGTGGACCGCGCCCGCAGCAGCGCCAGCTTGTTGGGGTGCGATATATTCAGGAGGAACAGAACGTCCGGCGACGAAGTGGTACCGGTGGCGTCAACCGACTCAACTTCGTCTGGGGTGAGTGTCTGCTGGCTCATATGCGCCGGGACGTTCGCTTGGAGAGCCTTTAAGGTCTGCCTGTTATCTGCCAGCCGCTCGTCATATCCGCCGGCCAGCACTAATCGAGGGGGGAGAAGGCCAGAATCAGAGGAGGAGGTTGTCACCTTCTTTCGCAGCTGGATGAAAGCCTGGAGAATCAAGTTGATATCCTTCTTCCTTTCGAATCGATTGATGGATAGAATTGTGGGCCGGTCACTATATAGCAAGTTGATAGGGCGTATCATATCAGAAGAGGTATACGTGATAGAATGCAAGATAAATGATGTATAAGAAATAGAAGCGTACGAGTGAATGAGACTGGTTTTCAGGTCAGCCTGGTCGTGTTCTGGGATGTCATATGTGGTGATATCTACGCCGGGATATACGACTTTGGGTTTCTTGTTGATCGAGGTCAAAGTGCGGGTGAAGACCTCGGCGGTGAAGTGGGAATTAACGAGGATAGTGTCTGCATTGGCTGGAATGGACCAGTAGAATCGTCAACACTAGCTGGCAAGACAGGGAAGAATGATATGATGAACCAACCTGTTGTATACTCTTCCAGCCAGTCCAACGGGAGCCGATAGAGCGCCTTGAGTTTGGCTAGTAAGCCGGATGATGGATTATTATCTGAGGAGAGCAGGAGGTCGGGGAAGTGGCCATAGAAGAGGACGGGAGTGCGAGTGAGATAGCGAAGCAGTGGGATTGCAGCCGAGAGTTGGTCGACGAAGAAGACGTCACAGACGGACTGGTGGGATAGGAAGAGGGAGAGGGAGAGACAGATGAGGTGGAGGGAGAGATGGAGCTGACGGAGCACGGCGCAGATAGTGACACAGCGCTGGAACACGGAGCGGGGGACGAGCCAGCCGCCGAGCACGCGCACCTGAAGAGTACCGTCGTGGGTCTCCGCGAACGAGCGAGCGGGAGTGTGGAATGAGGTGTAGATGGTGACCGTGTGCCCGAGCTGAGTCAACCCCAGCGCAGCATCCACCACCAGCCGCTCAGCACCGCCGATCCCCAGATCGGGATGGATGAAGGCGATCCGGAGCGGGTGAGTCATATTATTTGATGTATAAATAAATATTGGATGATGATCAGAACATGATTATTAATGGGTGATGATGAGATGGGCTGATGTCAGATGGCTTATGTACATAAATACATATTATATCATCATCAGTTTATTAATGAGTTCAACTTTCAGACTTGATCTTTTGTTTATACATATGTTAATAACACTCCAAAATGAACGCGCAACTCTCTTCGCTGACTCAGGAGTACCAGAGCGAGCACTCTCAACTGAAGCAGCTGGTGCACAGCAAACAGCGGATCGACTCGCAGCTAGCGGAGAACGAATCAGTGCAGGAGCAGCTGACACACATCAAAAAGGAGGACCAGTCAGCCAGCACCGTATTCAAGTCCATCGGACACGTGCTCATCAAGCAGGAGTTCAGCGAGTCCCTCTCCAACGTCAACAGACGCATCCACTTCCTCAAAAACGAACAGTGTGTACTCATACACTACTGACTACTACCAACCTGTTCCTCTGGCGGAGCTGATCTTGTATATGTATTCTCTAAATAAATGCCACAGATCCAAAGTAGATAAAAAGATCGACTCCATTCAGGCAAACATCGAAAGACTCAGACCCATCGTAAATACATATATATATATATACTCTACATCATAACTTCAATGGTGTGTTGCGCTGACAAGATCACTCTGCTTAGATTGCCGAGCTACAAGCAAATACCCAACAAGAAGCTCCCACTCAACAGCTCGCACAAACCCATCTCGCTGCCTCAGCTCCTGCCCCCACCGCGACCATCTGAGCAAAATGGATTCATACCTACACATACATACATACATACATACAAGCAAGACTAGTTAAATGATACGCCTTGTTGGCAACTAGATTAGCGTTGCATGCGGGGTATGATGGTGATCTACCAAACCCAGTTGAGAGATTCAGTGAGCCACTCCCAGATCTGAAATGTAAGAACGGTAGAATGGGGCATACATCCACTGGAAATGGGAGCAGATCCGACGTCGTAATGGCCGGCACATGGTCTCGCTCATGCAACACAAAATCAATCAAGCGTCTCAGGAATTGGTCCAACTGAGACTGGATCGATTTCAACGATTCCGGATGTTCTAAGACCAAAAAGATGTAAGCCTTCAGTGGAATGCATGAGATAGAGAGGAGGGAAGGACGAACCGGATGATTTATCAGACTTGGAACTCAGATAACCAATGGGATTCAGCAGAAGGCTGGGGTACCTGTGAGACGAGGAGGAGGAAGAGTACGAGTGAGGGGTGGAATGCATCTTGAACGAAATCTCCCACTTCTCCCACGCTAAACTGTCACCACCACCACCACCCCCACCATCATCATTGTCATTTTCTCCATCTTGATTTGTGTTATTGGAGGATGAGGTAGCGGTGGAAGACTTGAACCACGACTTGTCATCGTCTCGGGTGGCTGGCTTGCTGAGCCGTGTCTCGAGAAACCGAATCGATAGCTGAATCGTGAAATGAAAGACCCAGGCTCAGCAGTCAAGCGAGGAAAAAATATATATTTAGGTTCGGTCCTCTCTCTATCGAACTATTCTACCTACGAGTACTGTGGGGGTCTGGTGCTCCAATGCGGTCACCACTTGGTCGGTACGCTCGTTGACCAAGCTTTCTATCTCCGATTCGACGACTTGAGGCTTGGCGGTGTCGAGTGTTTTTGTGACGAAGACGAAAACGTGAGCGGGTGCGGAAACAGGATTGTTGCCTTCCTCATCTGGCCCGCAAGAAGAAGAAGAAGTAGCGGAGGGGATGCAAGCTTACGAAGGTGACGCCGAGCACTTCCACTTCCTTCGGCTCCACCGAACCGAACACCCGATGGAACAGGATCGCATGGAGAACGGCTGTTAGGAAGACACCAGCACATACTTCATCTCGTCAGCGCGGTCCATCATCCGCCGGGCTAGCCCGCCCCTAATATTCCATCATTATCCACAGCTTTCATAAATATATATTATATACCTAACTTCGAACGATCTCTCGCGGGAAATTCTTGGTCATCACCTAGATATAATTATTGGACGCAGAAAATCATGTGAAAGTAAGTCGACTTTTGATATCGGATGAAAAACTTGGGGTTCATTATTACATATATATTATAAGGGGCGGTGAGCGCGACTTACAAATTCGTGCCGAAATACGGGTATCGAGTGTCGTTGTCTGTTGATCATCATCGAGAGGTGTGAGTGGTTGGTTGTTGTGCCCTTTTCAAGGGAATGTTTCTTGAGTTGAAGTCGTTCATGTTGAGAGAGTTTAGCATACATAAATGCATAATATATTGACTGTAAATACACATAACCTGGCAGTTTTGTGGAGCAAGCACCTTGGCACCTTTCATGGCTGTAGATAAGCACAAATCCATTTGTTCAACTCTGGACGCCATGATCCATTGATGGCGGTCTTTTCTACACATAACCTCTTCTGGCATTGAGAGACATAAGAGATACCAGTGTGGGCACAAATCATCCAGAAAACTCAAGGCGGAAAGAACAGAAACAGGACACATTCCGCATCCTTCATTCTCACAAGACTATCATCCCAACGCCTTTTTTCATTTCATTCAGCACACATTAACCTCGTCTGATGAGTTATAATTATCAAGTGATGAACAAGTTATGCAAGACACTATATTTGAACGTACATACACATGTCTCAAGTTTGATGTTCCAGCGACCCGTGGTGTTATAGTGTTGGTCTTCAAAATTGAACTTTCATAGCCTTTTCATGCTTCCTTCCAATGTTCAGAAAGTACGCTCTGAAATATTAAGTTAGGATCAAAGTAGCTGGTGAGTCAACATGAATATTATTTATGAAAATATATCAAGCTCTAGAAAGCCCGGAGTTGACTGATAAATGTGCTGGTAGTAGGTACTTACGCTCGCCAGACTATTGTTTTATTTCCCCGATGCAATTAATCAAAGGATATTTACACTACAGTTGTGGATGGCATAAACCTGACTGGTTTTTTTGCACCTGTCCGAAATGTTTGGTCAAAAAATCAGAAAACCCCGGAAATTTTGGGGGTAAAACAGGGTAAAAACCACAAAACCTGTTCAAATTTGAACTTTCAAAGGTAAGTAAAGTGCGTCAAACGGCATTACAGAAGCTATACAGAGGTTATCAGAGGCAAAAGCTGCAATATTAATCCCTCTTATCATGGATTTATGGGGCTAACTATGTCTTTTGAGAGAGATGTCCAAAAATCTAATGGTCAGCACAAAAAAAAAAAAAAAAAACTACTGGTCCAAACACTTAGTTCTTTTATTTTTGAAATCTGGACACTCTTGCAAGTCCAAAAATGTAATAAAAATAATGGTATGAGCATACTGGCCCCGGGGGATAGGCCCCACACTCAAAAAAATGTTTTGCAGGTGGCACGGGGTGGAACTATGCCATCCGCAACTGTATGTTATAGCGCCTGCATCCTTGTTCTGAGACAGAGTAACTCTCTTGATCCACGGGGTATTTGGGGGGGAAATCTTCTTGCGTCACAAAGCAAGAGCGGCCATTGATGGTGTGAGCATGCAGTGAGGGGCTGGAAGCAACTGATCCAGCTTCCGAAGGTGGTGGAGCAAGCATCATATTATTTTCATTGCCGCCCATGTTCTGCTTGTGTTTGCCAGGTCCGACTGAGTGGACATAAACCGTTGGGGACCGGTGATGTGCGCCCAATTGTTGCCATGAGCTCAATGCAACAGTTTGTCCTTTTGGCAAGGGCGGGAAGATGCTACAGTGGGAGACACCATATTACTGTAAGACCATCCACACCGATCGCGCAGGATTAGCCTAGTTTATTCTAGCAAGTTAGGCCTGACTAACCTCAGTCCAGTGGTGCAGCCACATTGGTTTGAGTTTAGAGAGTTGTAAAGTATGTGTTGTGTGATGACTAATCCATATGTCAGCGTGGAATGCATACTTTTGTGTGCAGGTGACATGTGAGACACTGCCAGAAAAGTTGGCTTGGATGGCTGCATCCGAGTTTTTATCGGATGCGGCCATCCGATTCAAACTTGGGCGCGCGCCACCGAGTGAATCGCTGACCCATTCAAACTCAGCGGCCCGGGCATTTGGCCACCGAGTTTGAATCGGTCAGCGATTCACTCGGTGGTGCGCGCCCGAGTTTGAATCGGATGGCTGCATCCGATAAAAACTTGGATGCAGCCATCCGAGCCAGATTTTCTGGCAGTGAGAGTGAAATATATGCATACAAATATGCAATTACGGGTTTATCCCAGGAATCGTGGGGGATAAATCTATCCCCCACTATTCCAAAAATGAGCTCAGGGATAGGATAATCCTCCCTTATTATAAGCCGGTGTGGGTGCAATTGCGGAATAAGTGCGCTAATCCAAGCTAAACCCCTGACCGCTGCGGCTGCTCTAACGGATTTTGGGTGTCCCAAATGTGAGGCACCAAAAATTTCTGGAAAATCCCCCGGGGGATAGGGGGAGAGCGGCGGTCAGCTGGAGCGCGGCATCTGTGATGTAGGGAATTTTTTCATTCATTTACAAATACATACTAGAAATGGTTGCAACAAGGGCCTCAAGATACCAGAAGAAGCAATGGAAAAGGGAAAAATTGAAGCTGAAAAATAGTCCATCCAAACCAAAAACCAAACCAGCAAAGAAATCCCAAAGTCCAATCCTTACAACTGAATCATCCAGTGACAAAGATAGTAACTCTGCAAAAAATCCCATCTTTGTGGATCACAATAACAATCTCCTTGCTGACAATGGCCTCATTGCATTATTTCAAGAAAGGGAGATAGAAGAGATCAACAAGAACAACGACATGGTTCAGTTTCTCCAAGACTCAATCAACGATTTGACATCCAATAAAGATGAAGATATAGATAGTGAAGACAAACCTCTGAATCTCTGGCCTTTTTTATTTCAAAAGAAAGGACCAGAACTCCCTACCCATTCTTGCAAGCTGAAATCTGGTCAAGCTGGCTATAAGAAACCAATTACAGTCCCGCTTTCAACCTCTGGAAAACTTGTGCCACAACCATTACCAGCTTTTTCTTGACTTCTCTCACTTTTTCTTGATTGACTGAATGTTCCCTGAGCCCTCATTTGTTTCCAATGCAATCAATCAACCAATCTTGAATAAAACACCTCTTGATTCATCAATCACTCTTGATTGATTAATCAGTGTGTTTGAGTGGTCCCGCAGGAATCTGAGTGACCAACTTGGCCAATTGTTTTCTTTTGGCAAGTGATGAGTATGTAGATATAAGGTATGTGCATGTATTAAAGGCTAAATATAAGTCCATAAGTATGTGTTTAGGACATAATTATGGACTTATAGTGAGATTTAAGGTCATGTGTCCCAAATCTGGAGCAACAAAAAAAATGAGAAGGGCTGGTCCAATTGCAAAACCAAGTCAGTTTTAGAAACTACAACCTCCAAGGAGTCCAAAGATGACCCTTTTGAAGATTTTGGACCCCAACAGCAGATGAACATTTGCTCCGCGTGTTCAACCCAAGTTTTGCAGGCGGGGCATTACAGTAATATGGTGTCCCCCACTGTAGTTATCTCAGTAGTGCTTGTGCCTCTGATATTGGGATCCTCACTGGCGCGAGCACCAAGTGAAACAGGGTCAATCCCTACATCTCTCACAAACAATTCCAAGGATGCGCTGCTGAGTACTTGATGGTGATTAAAATATAATGTGGTAGCTAAAAAGAGTAATAATATGCTTATGTGTGGGTACATAATGGTTCCGCAAGGCAAAAGTATTGGGATGAATACTTATTAAAATTTTTCACGGCAAGTCCAGGTTCTGAAAATGGAGATGGAAGCACTGTCTGATATAGGTTAAATGTTGGAGGCAAATAATTTTGTTCACAAGACTTCCTCTGGAAATTAATTGTACCAACAACCTCAAAGGAAGACGGCCAGGGCCCTCTTTCTGTTGAAGTGGATTTCATATTTGAATTCAACAAGTTTTGAGGCTGATTTAAGTTGTGTGGGAATGTATAAAAAGAAACACTAGAGTATGATGAAGAGAAACAGACTGGGGCAACAAGGACAAAACATAGCGAAACATGCACCTCTGGGACCATGGCCGGAGGAGAATGTCTACCTCAAATCTTATATAAGGTTCAAAAAATTGGGTGCAACTTGCACTCACGGCAGGTTTTGGAAGTGCTTCAGCTTGTTCATGTTCCAATCTCCACCGGGATATGTTCCAATCTCCACCGGGATTTGGGCGTTCAAAACAAAGGGATTTTGGCCCGTCATCAAACTTCCCCCAGAATTGTGTGGCCTTTGTTGGCCCCGCATGCTCCCTGCACAAGTGGTGTTCCGTGCGTTGGTTGGCGCCGCCAGCCCCTCACAAAACCTCAGGAGGAATGTGAAGTGCAGGCCATGGAGAGTGCTTCCTGATCAGTATTGTAGTTGGATGCTCTTTCCAAGTTTTGTTTTTTTAAAAAAACATGGACCAATTGTTCAAGTGGAATTTTGATGGCTTTGTTGCTGCTACCGTCATGACTCTGAGAAGCAAAGCAGGTCTTGACAATGCTGGATCTGTTTTACAGCGCCAAGGATAACGAAGCTATGATAGAGGGTTTGAAGTATCCCACTGGGACCCTGCGCAGGTCCTAGAAATAAAGACAAATATTTTCCTTTCTTCAAATTGGATTCCATTAAAAGTGAGATGAAAGAATCCCGCTTTATGTATCTCCCCTGGTGGAGGTCATATCCTACAAGATTGGATCAACATTTTGCAAAATGCGGTAAGCAAAGCTATCAACTTCATTATCACATGGGAAATAATCATCATCTTAATAATCGACTGCATAAGTGTTTGCATGTCAATATCAACTTTCTTTCTTGCCGCGATGTACCAAAGTGTAAGCACCAGCCTTACACCTGGGATGTTGGTGAGACAAATAAAGAAGAGTAAATTTCAGTCATGATGAGCAAAAACAGAAGGATAAAATATAAGAAACAAGTAATGAAAACAGACAGAAAGAGAAACATGAGAATGACAAGGAAGAGAAATGTGAAACGTACCTGGGATGTTGGTGAGAAAAATAAAGAAGAGTGAGGAAAGGAAGATTCACCGGCATCCCAGGGAGGAGGCTTTAAGAGAAGAATAAATTGATACAAGCATCTAAAATCTAAATATGCTAATAACAAATAACCCTAACCATAACACAAAGGAGGTGTGGAGTTGAAACCAGCAAGCTGGGCAACATGATGATTAGGTTCAGATTAGGTTTAGGCTTAGGGGTCATTCAGAGTTTAAGCCGCGTGTAACTAGATTAGGTTTCCTACGTCTCCTGTACTTTGTTCCTTTGCTGCTTGTCTCTCTTCCCTCCTTTCCTCACTCATCTTCTTGTTTGTGTCACTTGCCTTGTACCTCACTAGGTACAAGTCCATTTTGTTTGCACTCTGCTCGCTCATCTTGGAGTTCTTCTCCTTGTGCTCAAAGCTGCTTCACACTGGTTTCTCAGGAGGAAAGGAAACAAGGACGCTATCACAAATTGGCCAAATGAGAGAAGAACAATTGAAAGACTGAAAGTTGATAGTTTCATGGGACAGGATATCATGAAATAAGTTTATTGTACCGTTTGATAAAGGCATTGCGCATATCTTCAGTAAGACAGCCAAATTGATTCAAACTATTAAATGCCAGAAAAGCTTGTCAAGTGTCTTGTTGACTGGGTGAATCTTTTTGACTACAAGTGTTTAGAGGTCCCAGAAGCGGTAGAGTTGACATGGTATCTTGAGTACTGTTCAAGTTCATATAAAGCATCAAGTGAGGGTTGTTCTGCGCAATTGGAATAACTGATTCAAGATCAGCCAACTTGTGTGATTTTGGTCTTCCAATTGTGGATTGCGTTGTTGATTTGTGACTTGAATTCCACAGAACGAAACATGCTTCTCATCCAAATTACCTGAATCTTGCTGGAGATAAATTGTAAAGATTTGGTTGATTCCTGGCTGGTTTGGATGGCACTGCGCAGCCATGCCTCAATACAGGAATTGCAGCAACTTGTAAGTTGTAAGGGGTTGGAGGATACTTGATATGCAAAAAATGATTCCATAAGATCATGCCGTGATTTAGGAGCTCATGCCTTTGGTTGTCATCTATTGAATCAAGATCCAACTCGTTTTTGTTTTTGCCAGTAATTAACGCTTTCAAAAATTCCACCAACTGAACGGTACCTCCAGCGATGTCCTACTGGGATTCAAGCAAAGCAGCTTGCATTGCACGCATCAGAATAATCTGACTAGCAAGTTCTCCTGTGGCTTTGAATTCCACACAGTAGCACCATTGTAGTGAGAGCTTGGATGCATTGTAACAGTTTATTATTGTCCTTCAGAAACTTCATGGCGGCCACTGCCAACATGAACTGTGATGGGTAATTACTCATCACCATATCACCATCTAGGGTGATGTGATCACAATGAGCAGCATGTGATGCAATCAATTCCGTGTTGAGGTGAAATAGGGTGGGATTGATGTGTGGCTGGATGGTGGGCCCAAGGGATGCAAATGCTTGAGCCCTTGTTACAATGCCTTTGGATGGCTCAAGCAGTTGAGAATAGGCCAATTCCACAATTGCCATCTGAATTTCCCCGGGGTATCTCTTTTCCTCTAAGGCATCACAATAGAAGGCACCAAAGACTGGACTTCCATATTGGAATAGTCTTTGCAGTGACACCAATTCCTCCCAGAATTGGGGTGGCTTGGACGGGACCATTGCGTCAAACAAAGCAATTTCGTATATTGGTGCAAAGAGCCAATCATTTCCCACAAAGCCATATCTTGTGCCGGGATCAGTTTTTTTTGATGGGAAAACGGAATTGTTGGCTAAGTGAGAAGTAGCACAATCCACTAAAATGACAAAGAACCCCCTATCTGAAGGTATTGCACGGATTTTACGGCGAAAGGTTTGGAAGAACAACATTTTGTTGGTAAAGCGGGGCCCGGGGTTTTCAAGTAGCGGTCTTGCTTCATCAATGGCAAGTAGTACCCTCAAGGAGGAGCGTTCATTTATGAACAGGGTAGATTTATTCAGGCCGTTCCCGGCTCCCTGGATAGTAGGGTCTGCGCGGGAGGCAAATTTATCCATCTCCTCCAGAACAGCGGTGGTGAACTCTTTTTGCTTTCTTTTTGAATTATTGAGCACTCCCATGCTGGCCACCTCGGTGTAGTCATTCCACTCCTTCAACCTGTCTTGCTTTGTCTGCTTAGGATCCTGACGTTCAAACAAGTTGGCCACAACTGGGAACATGCTTGCAACAAAAGAAGTAGAATGGAGGTTGCAGTTGGGCCAACCATTTTGTAGGATATGATCAGCAGGCACGGATCTGGGGGGGGGGGGGGGGTATAAGCCTGTCGTGGAATTTGAGGGGCAAAGGCAAACATAAATAACACAAATGTGATGCAACATCTCCATGAGTAGGCAGCTTTTTCCCAACATCAAAGGGCCAAACAAGGTTGTGTATGGTGCAAGATAGTCGGGTGTTTTCCAATGCTTAGCGTAATTGTTGAGGGTTTCTAAGATTGGAGCAACAATTATTTTGGATTTCAAAAAGGGTGAGTCGTACCCTTTCTTAATTACACTTACTAGATGCTTTTGAGGAAGATGCCGTGATTTGAGCGGTTTTCAAGGTCTCAATGGCCTTTGCTTTGGAGATCAGAT
This sequence comes from Puccinia coronata f. sp. avenae, assembly GCA_002873125.1. Taxonomy (NCBI): domain Eukaryota; kingdom Fungi; phylum Basidiomycota; class Pucciniomycetes; order Pucciniales; family Pucciniaceae; genus Puccinia; species Puccinia coronata. The sequence goes on along the minus strand of PGCI01000287.1, from coordinate 4,830 downwards.
TTTGAGAGAATCAAACATTGCTGTTGTACTGATTCTAGATTTACCGTGAAACTGTGGATCTCTCTGTAAAGAAAGCGAGTTCTAGTACGGTGGTGTGTTGTAGAGCTTGATTGCTTTCAATTTTCATTTCTTGGGCTAGATAGTTGATGGACACAATTCCCTCAAAAACAATTGCCCACGCCTGATCACGCTGTTGTGGGTTGACATCTTTTGGCAAAGCGTTGAATAATTTCTCAAGGTCATCAAGATACTTAATGACTAGGTCATCATCTTCAAGTTCATTGATTGAAGGATCCAAGAAATATAAGTCTACAGAAACAACTACAATATGTATGTACAGTGCCTTGCCAGAAAGGTTTGGTGCATTTTGTTGAAGTCTAGTAGACCAACTAACATGCTTCAAGTCATGAGTCTTGGTTCAGGGGTGCAAAATGGGTTCAAAAGAATGAATCTGAAAAGAGAAATCAAATTGAAAACTATTTAAAATTTATAAAATTGTTATCATTTATGGCAGATTTTCAAAAACCTGTAATATTGTTTGAAAAAATCTGAAAAAAATTGGAGAGTATAGCCTGAGATGTGAGGGAAATGATAATAAATGTTTTTTTCTGCCCAAATGAAATATTGGATCACAGTGGTCAGAAAAACAGGGACAAAATTGGAAATTCAGTGCCTTAACCCCTTTTGGGACTCCCCAGATGCCTCACTCCACAGTATCTAAAAAACCTATCAGTAAATGTTTCAAATTTTTTCATTTACTTTCATTCTTTTCAGATGGCCAGCTGTGGCCTCTAATTTTTTCAAACAATATTAAAGGTTTTTGAAAATCTGCCATAACTGAAATCAATTTTATAAATTTCAAATTGTTTTCATTTTGATTTATTTTTTCAGATTCATTCTTTTGAACCCATTTTGTACCCCTAGGACTTGTGACTTGAAGTATCTTGGTTGGTCTACTAGACTTCAACAAAATTTGCCAGATCTTTCTGGCAAGGCACTGTACATGCAGTGGCTAGTTTGACATATGTACCTTGAGCTGTCTTACGAAACCGTTTGTAAGATTTATGAACGCAATAATCCAGGGGATGCAGTTTTTTGAAGCGCTCATTTAAAAAATCGGTGAGTTGATTTCCTTCGGGATCATCCTGAGAAATGGAATGCGTCAACTTTTGAGTTTGCGATCGATATTTTTTCCATGAATGGGGATGGCGCTCTTTATGGGAAAGATCTTGAAGTTTATACAATAAGAACGGCCAATAGGGAAGACTTTTCAATGAGTTATGTAGTTTCCCGCGAGTCGAGTCAGTCAGATTGTATGATTGTGAAGTATTCAGAATTGAGTCAGCTTTTCCGGTTAATTTAAGCTCCAAGAGCGAGAAAAAGAAAAGAAGCACTAACGTGGATGGACGAGTACATAGGGGTAGAAATTGGGTGTCTTCTCCAGCGTGAAGTGTACCACCAGAGTCACAGACTGATCCACTGTGACAGACACTTCACAACAGACCTGTGACAGGCACTGGCCCCCGAATAGAGTGTCCCCACTGCGCGGGGTGACTCATTTAATTCACAGCTCCAGTAACGAAATCAACATCATCATCATCGCACACAACCCACGAATACCTTGGAAGCCACACGGTCAACAGCTGCTCACCAAAGAAGAAACATATCTAGTCTGACACGATGGTAAGACACTCTTTCAAACTCACCAGTCTGTTCTCCAGTCTTACTCAGCTGATCCTTCCTTTGTTGTTTAGGCCGGGGGCATGGAAAGAGCCAAGAAGGAGACGACCAAGATTGAGTCGGAGGAGCGCGAATCCAAGTTTGGCTCCGTCTTCTCCGTTTCGGGTCCGGTCGTGGTTGCCGAACGCATGGCTGGCGCTGCCATGTACGAGTTGGTCCGTGTGGGACACGACGAACTGATTGGCGAGATCATCAGGATCGATGGCGACAGAGCAACCATTCAAGTCTATGAGGAAACCAGTGGAATGACCATTGGTGATCCCGTCCTTCGCACCGGGAAACCGTTGAGTGTCGAACTGGGCCCTGGTCTCATGTCGGTAAGAAGTCGGGAGAGTGATTCTCCTCTTCTTTTTTTTCCCTACTCAGGCCTATTATCCATCAATAATGGAATCTTCATCGCGGATTGCTGATTGGTTCTCTTTGGGACGTAGAATATCTACGACGGTATACAGCGCCCGTTGAAATCCATCTCTGAACTATCTAATTCGATTTACATTCCGCGTGGTATCAATACTCAAGCACTCGATCGATCTCGGCAATGGGAATTCACGCCCACCAACTATCAAGTTGGTGACCATCTTAGCGGTGGCGACATCTATGGTACCGTCTATGAAAACTCGTTGGTCTCAGCCCATAAAATCATGCTCCCCCCGAGGGCAATGGGTACCATCACTCACATTGCGGAAAAGGGCACCTACTCCGTTGACGTGAGGTTTTTTGTTTTATCACATACGCTTCTTACAACGTATTGTCTTGATGATCACTCAACATAATTTTGTGGTTTCCAGGACGTCATCTTAGAGACCGAGTTTGAAGGCAAAAAGACGACGCACACGATGTGCCAACTTTGGCCTGTTCGAGCGCCAAGACCGGTAGCCGAAAAACTGACCGCCGACTTTCCACTTTTGACGGGCCAACGGGTTCTCGACTCGCTTTTCCCGTGAGCTTGGATCATCCCTATTTTTCATTTATTTATTTGATCCCCCCTTTTTTCATGTGGATTATACCTTTCATTGATTCAGATAATTTGTGGATATAGATGTGTCCAAGGTGGTACGACAGCGATTCCTGGTGCGTTCGGCTGCGGCAAAACGGTGATTTCACAGGCTGTTTCTAAATTTTCGAACTCTGACATTATTATATACGTGGGTTGTGGTGAACGGTAAGCATATTTGCCCTCTTTCATTAGCCCTGGAAGTCATGTAATCAAACATACTTATGATGCCCCGCTCTTCCATTGTGATCTCTTCAGTGGTAATGAGATGGCCGAGGTTCTCATGGAGTTTCCCGAGCTTACTATGGACTTCAATGGAGTGGAAGAGCGTGCGTTGGAAAAGATTGCATTAGAAAAAAATTGAACCGCTGATTGTGATTTACTTATTTCACCTAGCCATCATGAAGCGTACTACACTAGTTGCCAATACCTCCAACATGCCTGTCGCCGCTCGAGAGGCTTCCATCTACACTGGAATCACTCTTTCGGAGTACTATAGAGACATGGGCATGAATATTGCTATGATGGCCGACTCTACTTCCCGATGGGCTGAGGCACTTCGAGAAATTTCGGGTCGACTAGCTGAAATGCCGGCAGATTCTGGTTACCCTGCATATCTAGGTACCAAGCTAGCCAGTTTCTACGAACGCGCAGGTAAAACAAAATGTCTTGGAAACCCAGAGAGATTTGGAACGGTGTCTATCATTGGAGCGTAAGTTGGATCCATTTCTCATTCACTTGGTCATCTCACCCGATTGATTTGCCTGTGTTGATTTTTTTTTTGCAGCGTATCACCACCTGGTGGCGACTTTTCGGACCCCGTCACATTCCAAACTTTGGGGATTGTGCAGGTCTTCTGGGGATTGGATAAGAAATTAGCCCAACGGAAGCATTTCCCATCTGTGAACTGGAATTTATCTTATTCCAAGTAAGTTCACTCCTTTGGATATTTGGATTATTATTTCGAGCGAGTCCCAATGATGCCTACTTCGTAGATATATGTCGGTTCTTCAACCGTGGTATGCCAAAACCGAACCCGAGTTTGTCAACTTTAGGAGCAAAGCAAAAGACGTGCTGCAAAAGGAGGACGAGCTGGCAGAAATTGTTCAGCTGGTGGGAAAAAGTGCGCTAGGGGAGGGCGACAAAGTAACGTTGGATGTTGCGCGACTGATCAAAGACGATTACTTGCAACAAAACGGAATGAGCAGTTACGATCGGTACTGTCCATTTGTGAGATACTGTCACTTGTTTCATTTCCATATGGAAGACTACTCCGCTCATCAACTGATTATATTGATCTGAACGGGTTGGAAACAGTACAAAACGAATGCCATGCTCAAAAACTTGATGACTTACTACACCTGCGCGCAGAAGGCGGTGGAGTCCAACGCGGGTGGCAAGAATCTTACTTGGGCCAAAGTCCGAGATGCTACGAGCGATGAATGGTACCGATTGAGTCAGATGAAATTTGAAGATCCTAAAGATGGCGAAGAGACTCTGCTCAAAAGGTTTCATCAACTTTGTGATGATATCGTCAAGAAATTCGAAAGGTGCGCCTCTGTTCTTTCTCCCGCACACGTATCGGTTACCTACCTAGGCTGATGGTGATGAAATCTTTGTTCTATACAGCTTGTCCGACTGATCACAAGATCATCCACCTGGGAATCAGTGCGCACATCATCAAGACTCTGGTTAACCAAGAAATCACATGCAAAAACCAGTTAGGAATTTCCTGTCCATTCTCAAGTTTCTATAATTTTGTTGTATCCCATACTTTGTCTGGTTTGCCTTTTGTAAGACTTGCCAGTCCAGGCTGTTAGTTTTTTCTATGATCCCTTCTGCATTGCACCCACCATGAAGAAGAAAAAAGTCTTTTATGGACGCTTTTTTCTTTCTTTGATTCTTGTTTTGATTGTTGTTCAGTTGCATCAGGCGCTATTCTCTTACTTTTTTTGTTTCTCTCTTTCTGTGGGTGATGTTTTAAGCTCTTCCTTTCAATTCAGATTCATGTGCTTAGAAACATCCCCCCCAGCAACTAGAATTTTACTACTTCAGCCAGATGCTGGATGCCTTTCTGGTTGAGTTTAGTTTGAATG
>PGCI01000286.1:0-120759 GCA_002873125.1 Puccinia coronata f. sp. avenae | reverse complement strand
GAGATGTCTTCACGCAGTTTTTCTATTTCAAGACTTGATGATGATGGATGAGATTTTGTAAACGAAAGGAAGGGAAGGATACACGAAGAGATTGCAGAAGGACTGAACAGCACTACATGTGGAAAGGGAGTAGTACAACAAGATCATGCTTTGCCTTATCCGCCTGGTCCCCGTGAGGTCGTGGTGGCATGTATGGCAGCCCTCATCCACGGCAGGGTAGTGCTCCAGTCAAGGTTCTTGATCTTGGATGGGGGGAACTTGCCACCTCACTTGTCCAAGTCTCTTCTCCCAATACAGACGTCTGCAATGTGTAATAAGAGGCCTCTGGCAGATCAAGTATTGGGAGTAGTGGTGGTGGCTTGATGGGCTTTGCAAGGCAGAAGCAATATGCCAGCGTCAAGAGCATTGATTAGTCTGCTTTTGAATTCCCAACCATATAACAGGCCTCCTCACAAATATGTAAAAGCAAAAGCCAATAACAAAATGAAAACCTGGCAACTACTTTGGGTGATGAGAGAAATCCAAGGTTGGGCTACTAGCACTCAATACTGCAAATCCACAAGAACTGCCTTCAACATCACAGACAAGAAGCATCAAAACATCCATCATGGCATAACAAGAGGTCAGAAGGCACATGTGAGGTAGAAAAAATGAAGATAAGATAAAATGAAATGGTAAAGAATCAACGCTGCTTTCCAGACTGATCCCAAAGATCTTCCAATACTAATTCTAATGCCGTGGTTTCACCAATGATTTCTGGAAGATAAGTCTGAGATTTTGGAAATAGTCAGCTTCCCTGAAGTACTAAAAAGCTTTCACTTGCAGAAATATTACCTTCATTCGTTTAATTTTTTCCCGGAATAATATCAACTCCACCCTTTGTTTATCCAAGAAAAACCAACCGCTCTTCAATTCCTTCTTCTTTTGATTGAGAAATTCCAAAGTAATCCTCATCTCATCGTCCTCATAGCAAACCTTCCCAAATAGAAACAGACGGCGGTGGTATCCTCCTTTTTGAAGGAAAGCGATTTCTTCATGGAACAGAATCGAAGTCTTGTCTTGCTCAGAAAGGATAGCATATGCGGATTCCAAAGTTTTATTGATACTTCTGTGCAGCTTCTCTAATTCGTTGTTTGAAATGTTGCGCAAGGATTCAAAAATTTCACTCTTCAAGTGCTTATCGCCGTGAGTATGTTTGTAGTACTAAAGAAATTAACATATTTAGTTGCATTTTAAAAGTGACAGATCCAATGATCTACTCACTTCTTGTGAAATAAGCCGAACAGTATGAATTCCCATTGAGTCCAACATCCTGATCTCGTCACTGAAAACTGAATGAATATTTCCCAGATTCCGGACTTGAGAACTAATTTTGACATGGTCTCGAAGCTTTGTGTCCATGAACAGAAGAGCATTTGATAACTGTAATAGGTCTGTTGTTTCGAGTTGTAAGCCATTGGGATCATTGAGCAAGAGTATGAAGGATGGGGGAATGGAATTGTTGGTCTGGATTCGTTGCTGGAAAGGTGCTTGGCCATGGGTTGCTATCGCAGCCATGCCAAAACTGGAAGCCGTAAGAATGATTTGACTGATATTCTTGGGAAGCTGTTTAATCAAGTCCCAGATTTTGGTAATCAAAGCGGAAAACAAGTATCTTGAGATGCTTTTGAGATGGAAGAACAAAAAATGAAACGGCTTAAATGGTAAAACCAAGGCAATAATATTGTCTACTGTTCCAAAAAAGTATGAAGCAACTATTGCGCCCAGGATCAAGCTGCATGCCTTTCTGGGGTGAGCAAGGCATAAAGCAAGAATCGAGATGATTGAAATGTAAAGCAAGCGTAGGGGGTAAAAAAGAATCATTGAGCCAAATTTGCTTTTTGGTTTATTATGTCTATCATGGTGCTTGGAACTGGATTTTTGTGATTTGGACATGTTGAGAGATGTGTGACGGATTGGAAATCAAGGTTGGAGGGCTTATGTTATATGTGTGTTTTTTTGAAGCAGAGGGTCTCAAAGGAAGAAATAATGTTCAAGTGACACGATGAACAGTGGTATATGAAAAACTGTAGTCAGGTATTTGGGGAAGAATATATGTTACTTGCTGACAAAGGGACTGCATGAAATGCGTGAACTGCAACAAGAAGCTACTGTTGCAATCAAGAGTCACTGAATTCTCAAATATTCTGTGACAAAACATAACAACGCTTACAACTGAAGTATCTATTGTAGCATTCTTGATTTTTCATCATTATCATTCAAAAATGATCGGTTTGTCCTCCTCCAGGTTTAAACCATTTTCTTGGAAAGAATTCTGTATCATTGTTTAATTTACTGATCACCGCTTTTCTTTTACAGAACTCAAAACCATCTTGACTCTCCTATCCAGGAGAGTCCTTCGGCTCACAATATTGATTGCAACATGGTTTTTTTGTCGCCAAACCTACGTAGATATCTCTCCCTTCAACATCCGTGACGAAGTCTGTTCTCTGTTTGCGAATCGAATCTTGAAGCCACTGGGGCTTGTACCAATGGAGGGTTTTTGTGATGTATCGTCAAAATGGAGCTGTTTAATAATAGTCGGGACCACTGTAGTATACATTATCTACAATACTTGGGTGTTTGTGCAAGAAGAGATCCAGTCTTTCTGGATTGAGATGTACCACTAGTTACTGTGAGTTCTTAGATGAGGAGTTTTATCTCAACCAAGTCGCTAACAACTGTTGTAACTTTTCCTTCCCTCAGTGATTTCTAAGGCTATACATAATACTCATTTTTAGGCAATCATGCGTTATGTTGGAGATCTATTCTCTTTACTCATCTTGGAAAGCCAATATCTTGTTTGTGACTTCCATCATCCAAACATTCTCCCCTGAGAAAAACTCACATGAGCTGGCCACTCATTGCGCCCCAGAACAAGCATCACCTAGGGCTGGTGGGCGGACAGAAGTCTTTGTCGGCAATCTTGCCGTGCTTAGTCAGCATGGGCAACTGGAAGCGTAGCAGCTGGTGGCGGCTCAGCCGAAAGTACGCAGTGCCCTGGGAACCAGCTGGCCCGCCCGCACATGATGCTGTCGTCCTGCAGGGATCAGGAACGGATCCTACTCCGTCTGGACGAACTGGTGCGGGTCGAAGATGGTGATGGTGATGTCGTCAGGCGGGCCGGTGAGCAGGAAGGTGCAGCAGAGCAGTGCAAAAACCAGCAGCTGGAGCAATTGCGGCGGCATCATGTGGGTCTGGACTCTGGACTCTGCGGGGAGGGGTTTGTGTGACTTGCCTAGATGCTGCCTGATGCGAACCAAGGCAGGAAGATCTCGTGGGCAAATGAGAATCCCGTGCAGTCCAGGAAGAGAAGGGCCCGTCAATTGCTTCCACTGCCTAAACACAATGAGGCACAATATCTCGATGGACCAATTCCGCAAGCATGTTGTAGAGGAAACGAGTTCACCCTTGTCGTTGGCGGATGAGATCATGCTGGTGAAGATAGCAACAAAGAGGAGGGCGGTTTCGTGGTCGGGCATGCAGAGCCGGTTGATGATGAAGCCATAGGAGGAGGCAAGCTCTGCGGCGCCAAGGCTGTTTTGGTTCACATGGGCCATCGTGAAGAGCTGGAGGAGTTTTCTGGAGCAGTCGGCAATGGGGAGGAGGACAACAAAGTAGGGCAATACCTCCGAGCTGAGCCGGGTGCCGGTGCCCTCACCAACGCGCTGCTTGATGGCCTGGACCTACCAAACAGAAATGTATAAGAATTTGATTCAAATATTTGTCTCCGGGTCAGAAGGTGAAGATTTACTACTCACCTTGGTAACTTCTTCCACGAGACAGCAATCACATTAAGGAAATCTTCCATGACCTGTTTGAGGTTTCGGGCGGCCTTGTCGGCGGCGACAAATCATCTGTGTGAAGGCAGATGTGGGAATAGGATAAATGAGAATGCTGGCATGTATATATATAACCAGAACAAGAAGAAGAGGAGAGAAATACATACATCCACAATCTTGTCCAAGCCAGAAGCGTGGCGAGCTTAACAAAGCCTCTCTGTCTCACAATGCGCTGCAGGGAGTGGACTTAGTTAAGTTTGGAAGCACGGACGGGCTTGAACTTAACTAAGTCCGCTGGCGCGGGGCCCCAGAGTGGCATATCCCCGGTGGGGGTTTTCACCCCCCGGGTCAAGTTTGGGACAGGCTTGACGAGATTGGGCAATAGATGACCGCCCTCCTTGATCATGACCTACCAGAGGATCTGGATAGCCTGCTTGATGCGTGTATGCGGGTGGTGGAACATGTTGACCAAGTAGCAGAAGGCGGGGTTCATGTTGGCGGCCATGAGCTTCACCAGACAGTTCATCATCTGCTCCCGGGACCCTGTCAGCTCTGCAATCTCCGGCGTAATCGAGCTCAGCTCTTGTTGCAGAGCTGGCACTTGTTCTGGCGTAGACCCCTTCCCTCCCTGCATCATGATTCCTGTCATTTCTATATATTTTTTAGAGCGGTCAACAATCCACTAACTAAAGTTCCCCCAATGGCCATCTTGCCTTTCTGGCTGCGAACCGCAACAGCCTACCAACACCCAAACAAGCAAACAACAATATTCACCTATTCCTGCAGATCCCATACCATGCCCCTAAAGACTCAAGTTTGCATCCTCCTGTTGCAAGTACATTGCCATTAGGTGTTAACTCTCAGACACCTGGAACTACTGTTGAGAACACTACATCAAGGGGTTAGCACCAGCTCCCACCGCAACTTGCCTGAGCACTCACTAAAATGTGAAGTGTCCCAGTGAGGATCCTGGAAATTTTTCCCCTAGTTATGATAGAAACAGCACATATAAACAGGACACAGCACAAGCGGGAAAAGCATTCAAGATCCTTGAGGTCAAGTACTTTTTATTATAAAAAGAAATTCTGGGAGGGATAATACCCAACTAGCCGTAACAAGATGGTGAGTGTGAAACAGATTGATTCATTTGTGCAGTTGAAGCATCTGCAAATGGGTAATGATCATCATGAACCAAATCTCAACAGATATCAGCAGAAGTAATGGAGATGACAAAAGAAAGTTAGAGCATGAAATGGGCCTAGCATAGATTTAGCTTTGATTGATTAGATAAAGTAAAACAAATCAGGTTGGAGTGAAATTATTCAAATCATTTCCCCCAACATTGTTTTCCGCCCTGCCGTGGATCTGCACTCGATAAACGCAAGTCACATTTGGATTTCCGTGGTTTGATTTGATCTTGAGGAGAACTTGCGAAAGAAGCTTGGATTTATCTTGTGGAACTGAGAATTCCTGAATGTTTCTGGTGCTGTCGATCCTGTAGGTACTCCGGAGCAATAAGCTTCCTTCTTCGTCTTCTTTTGTAGGATCCAATCCCCACAGCTCAAATACTTTGGGAGCAGTTCGAATATCGTACGCCAATGCATTGGAAACGTGCCCAATCGTGATACCGTCAACCCAAATAGTTCGAGAAAGTTGAATTGCAACTGTTCCCGTCATTCCATGGAAGGGCCAGCATGTCCCAACACTCAGATCTGACATAAGTATTGTGTCCGGAGAACTTCCAGTTACTTTCACATGACCACGGTAGAAGGGCAGTTTTTTTGATTGACTCTTGTGGTTAACACTCCAAGTCGGCGATGTGAATTGGTCAATGATTGATGCGCCGCCCGAAAACGAAGCAAAATCTCTTCTGGAGAAACTGATGGAGTCGACGTCCGCTTTCTTAAGAGAGTTGTTGGTCGGGATTCTTGAATCAAGGGCCTTCTTCCAGTGTTTCTCCAGCTGAACAATCTTCTGGTCAAATTCATCCTTTTTTACGACCGAACTTCCAAATTGGTTGACAAGTTTGGTAAGATTATGGATCTCTTGCAAGCGTTCTTCGATAATGAAAAGTTTTTGTCAATCAACAATTGATCCTGCCTGATTTCTTTTCAAATATTGAATGGGTTGATGTTAGCTGCAGCGCACTTGTGACATAAAATGAAGCCAACTCAACTGAAAAGAATTAATGCTCCAAGGATGATCATCAAGATGAAACCTGGTTAGACTTCCATTGGATCGCTGCCCTCCTTCCAAAAGAAGTGCCTCTAGAACTTGGTATGATCGCTGCGTGATTTGATGTATTGCCAGTTGAATGTCGGAGCCGAATAGAATCACGAGTTGTCATTGTTTGTTCTTGATGAGAGCTGATGATCTGTCTACGTACTTGAGAAAACCCTCCCCAAAGAATTCCATCCCGGAGGGGGGTTTAGGCTGCAGCTCACCGCAAGTTCAGCAAGAGACGTCTGCAGCTCTGACATACACCTCAAAAAAGGAGCCAGCAGCACAATGTAAGCATCCAGCAATGCCCACTCCCCTTCCTGCCACTCCCCTGTATCCTCTGCAGTTGCTCCATAGCCATGCTGGGCTACACCAAGGCCATTGGACTTCAACACAGCTTTTAACCACCACTGAGGAAACTCACTGCATCACAATTCCAAAAGTGTTAACTCACCCAAGCAGCATATACACAGGAAGATCAAAATTATCCTCACACTGGATCCAAGATGCATTATCCCATTAGGGATAATGAATCAAATTTGGGGATAGGTGGGATAATGAGTAAGTACCCCCTTTTTACATCTTGTTTCTGTTCTTTTTGTCTGTTTTTTTTTCTCTGTTTTGTGTCTGTTTTTTTTTTTCTTTTCTTTTTTTCTGTTTTTGATTTTGTTTTGGTTTTTTTTTTCTGTTTTTCTTTTCTGTTTTTTTTTTTGTTGTTTTTTTTTTTTTTTCTTGGGGGGTTTTTTTTGGGCAATGATAAAAAAAACCATTTTCCATTTGATGTGCAGCTGCAGCCAAGTGCTACACCCACTTTTCTGTGCACACACCTGGGGGTTTTTTTTGCACTCCACATGCCAAATTTTGCCTCCAGGAAACCGGCTGGGTTGATGCAACCTCAAAAAAAATACTTCCAGCACAAACCATATCACCATGATCATCAACTCTTTGAACTTCCACCCACACATTCCCACTCAACCAAAAAACATATAAAGTATATCAAAAATTTTATTTTCCTTTTCTCTTCATCACTACCCTCTCCAAATGTTCAAAAAAAAAACATCTAACCCATTTTCCACTTTTTTTCATCATCTACTCTCTTTTTTTTTCAATTCCTGATTCCTCTGGCAAAACCCAACATAAATCCACAAAAATAATAACAAAAAGACCCTTTCTTTCACCTCTTCAGTAAAGGGAGCAAGGAATATATGGCATGCTGGTTTGGCTCCCAAAAGTGATATGTAGCAGAAAGGGAAAAGGAAGTAGCAGAAATCCCAACTGCAAGAAGTCCTAATCATAGAGAGCATGGCAAAGAAAGTTTGTTGCATTATTCTGTCTGTTTGCCTGCAACACTGTCAGGTCAGGCGGGGAGGATAGGCAGATCTGGTCCATCTCTTGTGCATTGTTGCAGTGGGGGCAGTTATGCTATCTGTAACTGGTAATGTAACTGTAACTTAACTTTTTAAGTTACTTTATTGGTTAGTTACTGATAACTTCATTTGACTTACTTTATCCAATTTCAAAAAGTGGATAACTAGAAATAAGTTACTTTATCAGTTTAACTCAAATAAAATTAATATTTGGGGCAGGATGCAGACAAGGAAAACCCTCCAAAAAGCACATCTTTTAAGAAATGTGGCTTTTCTGAGGGTTGGGAGATCAACTCATGAACCAATTGATGATTTATTTTGGTAGGGAAGTGAAGAAAAACCACCTAGTGCATCCAAAAACTATTTTTATAACTAGAAAGACACTGGTAAATGTGATAACATAACTTTCTTAGTTACATTCCTGAATAAATAGAAATTAGTTACTTTGTCCAATGTCAAGAATTGGATAACTAAATTCAAGTTAATTTATGTAACTTGATACTGAAAATAAGTTACTTTAACAAAACTCATCATTTTGGATAACTAAAAAAAGTTACTTGATCCAAAATACCCTGGATAATGGAACTGCCCACCACTGATTGTTGTCTGCACAGATTAAGATTCAGTTAAATTACACGCTTTGAACCTTAACACTCTCTCTTAGTTTTATTTAGGAATTTCTTCCATAGCCCATCACTGTTTTACATGCAGTACTGAATTGACAAAGGTTGCCAAAGGGTTTGTATTGCTTAAAATCACCTGCAGCTAGGTTGCTGGAGGCAAACAATACACTATTGATCTTGCAGGCAAATTTGATCTCCCAGGCAAATGTTATATAATATATTGTCAGGGCCCACCAATAAATTGCCACTTTTTTGGAATGTATTGATGGACCCCTCCCAATATGAAATTGGTTGGGAAAAACAAGGTTTTATTGGTTCCCTTGTTCCAACCTTGGGGGGTTGTAACCAAATCAATTCCTTTTGCCGTGTAGCAGTTGCTTACCAAATTTTCCCTTTTTGAGTCTTTTTTGGGCTTGGATATTACAGATAATGTGGCAACCAGTTACCTTAATAAATTCATGGGGACTAGGAAAGGCCCATTTACTTTAATCCAACTACCCTAAAAAAGTTTTGGCAAGTATTGATATTGTGTTATGTACTGGACAGGAGTTAGCAGTACTGGGTTTTTTTTGAGTGGGGGTTGTAGGCCCACAAGTGACAAGGTATCACTTTTTCATGAACATTCAAAATTTGCCCTGCTTCAATTAGATACCAGGCAGATAAGGATCTTTTCAGAAAAAAAGTCTTATTTTTCTGCCAATTTGGGGGTTTACATGAGCATGTTTTGACCAAAAAAACAAAATTTTTACCACTTACATAAGCCAGTTCAATAGGGGCTTCCCGGGGTCCTCATTGTTGGGGTTTTGTGTTTCTGTTCAATGTCATTAAGATACTCAAGCATATCAGCCCAGGCAATTTGTATAGGGCTGTGAGAGTACGTCTTGACTGTACTTTTTCACCCATTGTAGATAAGAGTGGCCCAGCATGGCAAGAGAGCAAGCCGTCAGTATTAACAGAAAGTGAAGCCAATGGATCATCTAGCACAGGATGGAGGATGTGGTCTCTTCTTCAGCTCCATTATAGATTTCTTGAATCTAAGCCTCTCTACACGCAATGGCTCAGAAATAACCATCCTAGTACAATGGTTTGGTCAAGCTAAACAAAGCCCCAGTGTGAGACTCCCAGAAGGGCTCTTTTCAGTCTGGGTCAATCAAAAAAAAACTGGCAAGAGAAAAAGAGGACAGTAATCAACAGAAAATGGATAGACATCCAATCAATCATTCCTTTCCCGAAAAATTAAAATAGAGCCAGAAATCCAGAAATGGACAGAAAAGAAAACTGTAAAAACATCCGCAAGGAGGTGTAATTAAAAAAGATGGATATCAATGAAAGATTGGCTTCTTGAGTTCTAGTTCTGCTTTTGCTTCTGTAGACTGAGAAGATAGCCATCGACTATCGTAGCAATCTACCGGCAAATTCATTGGTGTGACTTGCAATCCACCTATTGGGGCATTAGCACTCAAACTTTTCCGTATTGCTGGCTTCCTACCGGGACGACTGGGAAGTTCGTTCCGAAGGATTCGATCTAAGGCATCCAGTTTCTCGCACAAAGCAGTGGCATGCACACTTCTCCAAATGGGTGCATGTCTTATTCTTGAATCATCAGTCTTATCAGGACTAGATTCATCTGAGGAACAGAGACGGGTGTCCACAAAGAGGCTTGAATACCTCCGATAATCTTCAAACAATGTAGCCGTCTCCTTTCGTCTCTGCGCTAACTGCAAAAGGTAAAAATGAATCAACTATAAAGATCTGCAAAGACAACACCAAGTGTGAGATTCCTACAGCTATACGCCTGGCATATCTGCGTCCATTCTGCTCTTCAGTTTCTCGCATCTTCCGGGCATATAACCTTCCAGCTTCCGAACAACCACTAGAGCTATCGGAATGATTGGATTGAGGGTCCAAGCGCGCCTTTCCCTTTGATTGTCTGCACTCCCTGGTCGTTTCTTTCATACGATTGAAATCTTTGGTCATTTCTGATATGCGATAGTGGAGATTAACTTGAATGAGCTCTTCAACTCTTTTCGCCGGGACTATATTGATGTCGTAACCCCTCCGGAAGAAATACGCCAGGTTGCCAGCCATCATTGCATGATAAAACGTATCTGTACAAAATGCTTCTGTTCGCCGGTTCCACTCGCGAGCTTTCGGATTATCAAGGCTGATGCTTAGCCCTACAAATGGAAGACCGTATTGTCTTGCACGTCGCATGCAATAAGTTGAAAATCCTTCACCCATTTTTCCTTCTGGGTCCCAACTTGCTGAAACCTGTGCTGTTTTGATGAGAGCAGGGGCTGAGGGAGCTAAAACCAGAGAGTCGGCAGGCAACGGTGGCAATTTGTCGAGTTCTTCATTGGTAGGTGAGCGGGGAAACTCCTTTTTGGACCTTTTAACACCAAGTAAGATTTGGATGTTATATTGTACTGCCTTGGACTGGGGTAAAACACTTGTTTCAGCTCAGAGTGCTACCATTCATATATACCTTGACGTACCAAGCTCAAATCATCATCTTTCTCGCATGCCTCCATGCTCTTTCTCTGCCTTCTCAAACTTTCTTTGGGAAGCTTGTTTTGCTTTATCTTGGGGTTTTCGCGTCTCCATTTTCTCATTGTCGGAATATGTGATTGAGGTGAGGTTGACTGGTGTGACTTTGATTGGTTAGCTGGCAGTGAGGTCGATTGGTTAGCTGGAAGTGAAGTTGATTGGTCAGTCAGGAGTGAGGTCGATTCATTTGCCGGGAGTGCTGAGGTTGATGTGTTAGCCTTGCGTGAATGCTGAAAGGCTGAATGATAATCTTCGGCAATAGATGAGTCGGATTCGTCTTCTGAGTCTGTTTCCATTAATTGATGATGAATACCGCTTGTTGGAAAATTCGGAGTCTGTTCATTTTGATATTCCCCATCGAAACGTCCTTCTTGGGCTTGACGAAGAGGTTCGGATTGACTGTGCTCTACCTCGGGATGTTCTTCTTCAGCAAAATTAGAGCGATGAAGAAGTGATGAACTTCCAGACAAATTGAGACTGGGACGTGACAGAGAAATAGTATTTGGGAAAACATTTCGAATTGGATTTTGCATTGAGTGGAGCTCTGGCCTTTCTTCGAAGATATTGGAGGAGGTCTGCTTGGCCGGTGTGACAACAGACTGGCTCTTCTGCTGTTGAGCGGATAGAAACCGTTCCTTGAACCGTTCAAGGCCAGCATCAAAATTACGCTGTTGGGTTTGTAAGTATTCGTCGTATTTTTTTGTCTGTCAGATAGTCGCATGGTTAGTCTCAACATCAAAAACATCAATTTTCATGGGGATTACATACAAAGAGTTCCATCAAGTTTTCTTTCACCGTTATATAAGCACCAGGCATATCTACATCGATATCCTGCTCAGAAAAAGCAAAAGATGTTAATGATCAATCCAAGAATTCATCACATCAGATAGGAAAAGAATCAGACGGCTTGCCATTGGTTGATTTTGAGTATCATCATTTCGTTTCTCAAGCTCTTTATTTCTCTGACGCAAATGGGACAATTCTGCCTCAACCCTAATTTGTCGATCATTCATTTGTTTAACTTGTTGTACAAGGGAGCTGATGAGTGAAGTTGCTTCTGAAACAATAGGTTGATTTTTTTTGGTAATATTTTCAATGCCGCTTATCTTGTTCTCAATCTGTCAAATCCAAAATTTGTCAGTAGAAAAAAGACTATAGATTGTAAGATTGTGCTGACTTCGTCCTTGACTTTCTGCATGGAAATCAGCTCAAGCCTTTGCTTGCTAAGTTCCTGATTGTTGAGATTAGCTAGTGTTACGGTCGGCCCAAGTTCATTCTTTTGAATCGTTTGAACCCATTCCTTGAGGGATTGAATGTCATCTTGAAAACAACCTTTTTGGGTGGCAAGGTATTCGTCACATTTCTTCTTCTATTGAAGATTGTGTTGCGGCTGATTAGCTGTAGCAATTAAATTGTGGAAATGATTCATGGAGATGCCATTACCATGAGTTGGACCAAGTTTTCTTTCTCAACTGCGCCTTGAGAGCCAAGCATGGCTACGACCTGAAAGAGAATAGCTAAATGAACAAACTACGTAAATATTCATAAGTTCTACTGACCAGAAAGCACTTGCCGTTGATTGGATTTGTGCTGCATCAACAGGCTGCAGCTCATTATTCTTATGGGACAATACGGAAATTCTCTGCTCCATCATTAAGAGCCTCTTTCCAAGGTTATTTTGATTCTTGGAAACTACTTCAACCTAGAGCGTACAAATGATGTCAGCAAAAAAGAGTTGGATGAAGGAAATTCAAGTTAAATTTGCATACTTGTGATTGAAGGTTGTTTAGGGGGTCCAGCGCATCCTTGTGGGTGAGAAGCTCCCTAGAAATCTGCTCCAACTGTTCTAAGATTGGATTAACTGCTTTACTTTGAGTCGATAAAACCCATTCCCTTAATGATTCAAGGGAATTGGCCGCATTTTGGTTTTGGATTTCCATGGATTCAGAGCATCGTTTTTCCTAGTGGACATACTTTTCTGATCAGTTCCAGAAATCAATTTTCAAAAATAAAGTATCATTACCACCAGTTCCATTAGGTTTGCGGTGGATGGATTGTAGGTTCCTTTGTCAACTTCCTGTTAAAAGCAGTAGGTTCATCAGCTCTCATTGCAATGTCAAATTTCTACGTAATGAAAGATACAAATACTTGCCATTGATTGATGTTCCGCATCCGCTTTGAAAATACAAAGCTCGCCATGATCTTTTGATAACTCCGACATACTTTCCTCTATCTGTTTTATTTTATCACAAGTTTTGTCGTGTTGCTGTTTGAGAGAATCATAACTGCTTGAAATAGTAGAACACTGGAGCATGTATTTTTGTTGGTTATCTCGTGATGATTTTTCAATCTTCCCTATCTGTTGCGAAAGCTTTGAGGAAAAATGAGAATTTTCAATCAATGTTGAAATTAAGCAATAGAAACCATTCTTATACAAACTTGTTTTCCCATATTTTTCATATGATTGATTTCGACTTGCTGAAGGCCAACTTCCTCTCGAATTTTCGAAGTTGATTCCTGGTTAGCTTGAACAAGTCCTTTTACTGCATCAAGACTTGCTTTTAAAGCCTGATTTGGTTGGCCTGTGGCTTCTCCGCACGTGGTGATCTCGTGATGACGAAGGGCAAGTGTATTGTTGTTTTGCAGCTGATACCATGATTGAGCATTAATGACTGGTATACGCTACTGCAGGGACCAGAGAAAAGATGAAAATATTAATGCAAATATAGCTTTTTTTAAACTTACCAGCACCACAGCCTCCCCTAGTTGAGCAACCTTTGCTTTGAGGTCGGCCACAAGCTGCGTCTAATATGGTGAAAAGACATCAATATGGAAGGGAGAAAAACAATTACAAGATTGAAAGCAACAGGGAAAGAAAGAGTGTGAACTTACATTTGCAGTTGCTTCCACTATCAGTCGTTCACTTAACTGATGGGAATTCAAATCATGAAAACCATGAGGCAATCAGTCCATGTTTTGCACAGAGGCAAAAGTAGTAATGCCGTAAGTTACACTTTGGAGTTGAGCAAGCTTTGTCTTGAAATCTGTTGCGACTGTCCTCTATTTTTACCAAGTCAAAGATTCAGCTCAGAAATTCAAAAAACAAGCTTAATAGGACATTGATTCAGGACAAACATTTTGGGCCTCTTCGCCTTCAAGTCGTTCTTTCATCTAAAAAAGTCACAATCCATACGTAAGAACATGTGTGAATTCCATTGAGTTCCCAATGCTTACCATGCACATGGCCTCTTTCATTTGAGCTACCTTTCCTTCGAGATTAGTTAACAATTCCGCCTAATTGTTTTCAACAGCAAAGAGTTAAATTTGCAAGGAAGAAAGCACAAATTAAAATAAGGTCAACAGCTAACGTTGGGGGTTCCTTTTGTCTCGATTCTGCTATTTATCTGGATCAAACTTAAACCCATGCTTTTCTGGGGGATTTTAAGGAAAGAAAATTTCAGCCTCATGTGAACCCAAAAAATCGTTAATATTGTGGTAGATACCTCAAGCTCATCCAACTTATTTTTCAATCGGGCCATTTCAACATTACTGACTTGAACCGATTTCGGACGTTCAGGCATTGTTGCTCGTTGAGAGGTGGATAGATGCAGGCTGATTCAGGGCGCTTGGAGGATAAATACACTAGGCAGTGCTGTGTGGCTGAAGCCGCTTACTTGTCAAAGAAACTAGGGAAATGCGCGGCTGCGCCGCGCTCCCACTACCCGAGAGTAGATCCAGGTCCCCATGACCGCCTCAGATCTTGCAAAGGTACCGATGTGGCATTCGGCTTTTTGCACACTGCAATGGCGCCGGCTTGAAACTTCAAGTCGGAACACGGTCTGAATGATCAGGAACCGGTCCCAGACTAACACAGAGACAAACGAACATGCTGTTGTAAGGAGCTCACGGAGGGGGGAGACAGAAGTACAAAAAGGAAAGAAACAGATCGACTCGCGTGAAGAAGCTCCCTTAATACCAAACTGAAGCAGTGAGTGTGGGCGGCAGAGGAGGAATGGAGACGGCCGTGTCAAACGTGCAAGTAAAGAAACGGGACACAAATCAAGAAAAATAGGGGGGAGGAAAGGCAGGCCCATCTGAACGAGACGCTTGCGATGAACAGGCAATAGTTTTTTTCAAGAAATGTTTAACAATAAGGTGGCGAAGCTTCACATCGCTGTCGGCTTAGTGTGATCGGAGGGCGGATAGGCATGTGGGACGTTGCCTAGGCCGAGCGATATCCGATAGGGGCTAGGCTCGAACATAGCTGCTGGCTGCGTAATGGAGATGTGGGAGAGTCGATGATTCTGATAACCTGGCGAGCCCTGCTAAACGTCAAAATTGATGCTTTTGGTTGTTATCGAAATGACTATCAGCAGTCATGAACAGAAAAAAAAAGACAGGGAATGTAGCGAACGTGTAAGTCGTTTCCATAGGATATCTTTTGTTGAGGGGACACGCTTCGTTCGGGATATGAGGGGTAGGGCGATGCGAAAGCAGATGCGGAGTTGGGTGGTTTGGGGATTGAGTAAGCCTGGTAATCGTTTCCTCTTTTCTCGCCGAATGCTATGTATTAGAAGAAAGCAGAAGAGGGTCAATTTGTAGTTTGTTTCTAGGACGAGCGAGATGACCTACACGGCAGGCGGGGTGCAAAGACATCCTCGTCGTAATCGTCTAACTTCTTGGCAAACCTCTTGGAGGGTCTGAACTTCCACTTCCTGATGATTGTCCAAAGAAGGAACAATCCACCGACTACGGCGGCAATGATGGCTATCAGCTTAATGGTAGTTGCACCGAAGCCATTGAGGTCCAGCACTGCGGTTACCATTGCCAGTCTGATGTCTTAGTGGGTGATGTCCGGTATGACCCTTGCCATGTCAGGCAGGTGATTGATAAGGTGCTCATGATCTAAGAAGGAAGAGCAGGAGGAGGCAGTGATAAGGGACCTGTCAAAAGCCAATCCGGTGCGCGATGGCACGGTAAGGCGGGGGAGCCTTAATGGGAAACGGGCAAGGATAGAATGCACCTTGGCAATGACAAATGCGTCGGCTTATGGCAGAGTCGTGCAATGAGGCTCCTGGGAAGCCTTCATCACGGGGCAAGTCATCACAAAAGGTGCCCAGCACCAATAAGAAAGATACAAACAGTGCGGAGAGAATCATCTTCATTACTAATGCAAAAACTATGAGAAGAAAAGAAAAAGAAAACAACGCAAGAATATTGAAGATTTGGGTTTACGCATTTATTTTTGAGCTTTTCTACTGGGGCCGGCTTTTGAGATCTTTTTCTTTGTGATAATTCTGTGAGTTCGATTTTTTGTTTGCTTCTTCCGTCCAGGTTTTGAAATCTTTTTCTTTTTGATTGATCGCTCAGATTGAGTCATTGTTCGCTTCTTCTTTTCTTCTGCAGATAAGTTTTTCAACACTAGTGCTCGTAAAGCCAATTGATGACTGATTTGGAAAGAACAACCGAAATGTGTAGTGGTTCGACTTGTTTTGAGTTCCACCGGTGGACCGACGGTATGATGTGCGATATCGTTACTCTTCCAAAGAACTTCAATTATGCCAGGAAGCGCTCCAAAGTTGATAGTGCAGTCGTAGTCGGGGAATCGGATGCCGTGTCCAAGCACATTCAGTTCAGGTGGTGGAGTTGCAGTTCCAGTGATGCGGTTAACATAGCTGAAGATACCGTAAGTGAAGATATTTTCGTCTTGGTCAAAGTGCGCACGGTTCGAGAAATCATGGGAGGTAACAATAACATTTGAGGCGAGCGGTTCTGGGTTGTTTTTGCTGCTTTCCCATTCCTCATCTGACCAGGAGGGGAGGCCGAAGGCTTGCAGCACCTTGGCGTTTTTCTGGTAAGCTTCGTGCGAAAAATGTCGGATACAGTTGGAGACAAATTGATCGTGATGAGGGAGCCTTGTCTGGAGTTCTTTGTCCAACGCAATCTGGCCTGGCTTCAGATTGGTTCGTATTGCATAAGTCCCTGAAGAAAGAAATGGTGATGAGCAATTGGAAATAATATCAATCGATTTCTATAGATTTCTATACTGACCGGCAGTTTTTTCCCCCTCGTACCCCCCACGAAATCCGATTCCGGACATTCTCCCGGATAGCTTGTCCTTATTGCTCAGGTTTCCACGATGACTGGCCATGATATACAGGTCTTCAATCATTTCGGTAAGGCGGTTCGAGGTGGAATCAGTCTGATCGAATGGGTGGAAAGACACGAGAAATAAGACTTTTTTTCCAGTGCCCCCATTGGTAACAATTAACTCCTTAGTACGTTTGAAGGTGCGTGTGTCAATTGAATAAGGAATTTTTTTGGGGCGTTTTGCCATTTTTAACACGAGTGGAGAAGAGCTAGAGTAAAAAGATTGGGAATGTAATTCTCCACTCTTGATGGACTTGAGAGCTCTTTCAGATAATCGAACCACCTCATGTTCTGGTAAATTTTCAATAAATGGATCATTATCATCTAAAGTATATTCTTCTTCTGACTCGGCATCATCAGGTGCAAAATGTTCAGAAGAAGAGTTAGACATCTACGTGCAATGGTAAGGGTTGAATGTCCGGATGGAAAATATCAAGCAGAATGCGGGATTTTTGGGGGGTAGCTCTGAGACAGAGGGAGACATATAAGTTGCTTCCTGGGCGGCAAGCTGGCTATTCAGTCATCCTGCTGTAGCCGGGTAGCCGGACTACAGTTGGACAGAGCGGGTACGCCCGCCTTGTAACATCATCCTGTACTAGACTAGTTTTTATGGGCGGCGAATACATAAAACCGCTGGCTCAATTAAGCCCAGGGCTTCCGTACAGTGGTCCCTGACTCCTTCAAAGACTTGGGCTCGGCGCCTTCGTCGTCGAACCCACCAGGTCTGAGACAGGCCTTTGGAGCTGATATTTCAGTTCCTGTCCATCTAGCATCCATCACCCGCTCGTATGACCCAAAGCAGTGAATTTGTGTCAAGAAGTCAAGGACCATATGTAAAGGGAGTCATCACCAATCAGACTCAAATCACATCTTCCGTGTTTCATTTCTATCCTGTAGGACATACGTACCTCCTTGACGGATAACATCCTTTTGAAGAATCCATCGGCCTCAGATCACAGCAATCTTAACAACAGGCTCAGTAGCTCCAACCCTTTGACTGCTCGCAATTCTGCTCTGCCAGGGAATTTTCAACGGAAGATCTCTGTGGACATCACGTCATCATCAACAGATCTGGAGCGGGCTAGTATGTAGCAGAATTGACTCTCCAACAGTAATAGATCTTCGAAGGCACCTAGTAACCCGCCATGTCATGAGTCCATCGATGCCGGGTACACCTAACCATGAAATACACATCTCTCGACCTCATAGCTGCGGCAGTTCGACAGATGTACCTCCCGTTGGAGGACTCCTGGAACGCTCTAGCGAGATCACTGTGGGAATTGCCTGGTCAGGTTCTGAAGACATGCGGAATCTTTGACTATTTTTAAGATTATTGGCACCGTCTGGAACATTAGGAATAGTAAATCTGGATTCTTCAGTGACCCTGCTGAGCAAGGTAGTATCCTCGACACCGGCGACGACGTATTCCATGCGCTTGTGGATGGAACGTGGGGTAGTACCAGGGGGTGATGGTATTACTGAGTGAGCGATGTATATTACAAAGCAGAATAGGAATGAGTGGAAGGGTTTGGGTGAGATTGTGAGCTTCATCTCTCAGACAATAGTTGGATAAAAGAACGTGGTTTAGTGTGTTTTAGACTGCAAGTTGATTCGTCAAAGCTTGGATAATACGAAGTGCCCGGTCAATGGGGTTGAAGGCCAGAAGAGTCAAATGCAATCTGATTGACCCGTCAGCAGGCATTTCCCCCGGGCCCAACTCATGTATTTATATTTCAGCAGTGCACTCGCGCACTGCAAGAGGGACTCCGTGAAGACAACTCCTGGAGCTGAGCAGTAGTGACACCGAAGCATATGTATGCTTATACTTGAAGTTGAACCTCGGTAGCGAGGTTCATTGTATCGCAAGTTTCAAAGGAGCCAGGAACGAAGTAAAATAAGCCAGCTGTCTCATGGGAGTACTGGAGATTCAGGTGTCTGACTGTTGTGATCAACATGTACGTAGGACCTAGGCTGAAAAGCAATGACCTGGCTGTTAGCATGATTGGCTTGGTTGGATCCCAGTTAAATAAAGAGAGATCAATCAGGCAAGATTGCTCTTAGTCCTCAACACCAGGATGCTCTCAGCCTGGCCAATTATACTGGCAGTACATTCTTCAAATGATCAGAGAATTGATAATCTGGTTACGTGCATGAATGTATTGGCAAGCAACCTGATTGATCCAAATATATAGTTAACAAAGATACATGTTTCCAATATAATCCATCATCATCAGTCATTTTTGCATGTAGCTAGGTGTCCAAATACATTGGGGATGAGACAAATGATACACAATATGAGAGTTTATGGCTTTCTTTTGCTGGTCTTCCTGTCCGCATTTTCTTCTAGAATTAATTATGTGTACATATGTATGTAAAGGAACATATAGTAACTCAAAAGATTCTGGAGAAAGAAATGGGGATTCCATCATGCCATTGAAAATGATTTATTATGTTTTGCTTGTAGATGAGGATGATGACGTTGAAGAGGATGAGGAGGAGTGTTTTAACTTATAATCTCTTGGTGATTCAAACTCCAGTGAATTTAAGGACCACATTCCTAGCTTCTTTCTTCTATTTAATTGTACGTCCCACATCAGTTTCTGTTCTTTCGACAGGATTCTACATCCTTGTTGATTGACAGCTCAGAAGAATTATGACAAAAGAATGCTCCACAGATATTAATTTCACTGTTGGCTATGTTAGAGCAGGCATTGCGTGCAAACTTGATGGAATTGAAGCTGGTATGCCAGCGCCAGCGTTGTAAGCTTCCTCGTGATGATGAATGGACTTTTTTTGATGCTCTTTTGTACATGGGCCATCATCAAGAGCTCAAAGAGTTTTCTGGCGCATACAGTAATTGGGAGGAGGACAACGAAGTGGGCAAGTGCCTCCGAGCTGAGCCAAGTTCCGGTGCCCTTGCTGGGGTGCTGTCCCAAGCAGCTCTAGGAGCTCCTCTGTGCCTCTAGATCATGCACTGCACCAGCACAAACGCAAAGCAGATTGCCTCATTGGCTTTGCATCCTGCCTGCCCAATGTCCAACCACAGCCCACACACATGTTTGACCTGGCATCACCTCCACTGTCCTCTCGTGCCGCAAGTCCAGCAAGAACCTCAACAGACTGTGGTTCCCAGGCATGTCTGTCTGGCAGAACAGAAGTTGTCCACAGCCGGCTGCGTCCAATTGAGCGGTGCTGCATAGGTCGCCGGGTCCTGCAGCTGTAGGTGCGTCACCCCCGTACAGAAGGATGCCGAGCGGTAGAACACCCCCGGACCACAGTCTCTGTGCCGGGTCAATTGTCAACAGGGTCCAAACACGGGCTTCAGCGCCGAGAGAAGTCAAAACAGCAAATTGCAATTTGTACCTACCAATCCTCAGTGACAAGAATGGGGCGCTGCTATCCTGAGCTGACCAATTCAATCAATGTGCTTCAACCAGCTAACTAGAGAATCTACTCGGTCTTCTCCAAATTTGAAACTTACTAATTGCAGTTAAAAAAAAACCTTCTGCTGGAGTCAAGAATAATCATCCTATGGATTCATCATTCAAAGTCGGGCCGTATTTGGACTTGCGTTACCTCCCCCATCAGTTGAGTGTGAAGGATGTAAGTATACTACGCATTGATCATCTTTCAGAAACTGTCACACATGTGTGTGGCTATGAGTAATCAGAGCATACATAGTTCCCTCTAGAAGAAGTAAACAACAAGTAAATCAAATCAATTGGCACCGAATTGAGCTAAAAGTGAGTGACAGGTTGAAAAACGAGTGCAGATAATGTCCAGGTGAGTAAGGAGGAAGGAAAAGAAAGAGCTGAGTTGAATCTAGATCCCAAACACAAGAAAGATGAAAACCTAATCCCGATATCGTATCGGACGGATGGTACACCTGTTCATCGCTACAGCAAAGACTCTGGCGTGCCGCCATGTCTCACAACAAGAAAAAATTGATCCCATGAGCAAAGAAACGCAACAGAACGCGTTTATCTGTCCGATGAGTCAAAACTCATCGGACAGATTGTTCGATTAGTTTGGATCAGTCGAACTGACTGTTCGATGAGTTTAGGGGAGCTCGAACTCATTGTTCGATCAATTTCCAGCTCCCTCGAACTTAGTGTTTGATCTGGGCCATTTCTTTCTCACACCTGGCTGTGCGCATTCCTTGGCAATCAATCCATCGCATCACGGCAGGGGTATGGTGTGCGCCAAAGGCACCAGCGACATCGTTCGTTGAATCTCTTAGGATTCGCGCAATGTCTTCGTCTCGGAACCTCCCCGTATTCGGATCACGCTCATAGGTCCCTTGCTTCACTGTTTCCGTAATTGGTGCCAAGTATCGTGAATGAAAAAAAAACTTTGGTTACCTTCCACTTCCTCGGATCTGTTCCCAGCCCGGCGTTCAACTCTTTCATCCCCAGGGGGTAAGAGTATAAACAGTAGCCTTGATTGTTGGGAGGCTGCAGTCAAGCGAATCATCTGCGGGAAAGGAACTCACTTCGACTGGGAAGACCCTTGGACATCTGTTCCTCAAGCCATTGCTTCGATCAGGAAATCGCGGCAATGGTTTTGCCGATGGGAGCAAATTATCAGAAGGAATGACTTTTAGAGGCTGTGCGAAAACGGGGAATTTCTGAAGAAGGGGAAGGGGTGCATCGTTTAACTCACTGTCTGTAGCATGGAAAGGCAAGAATGCCATCGATCTATAAGATTCAATTATGCAGGAGGAGAGATGGCCAGCATTGCGTTAGTAATTATTTCCCTTCTCGAATATGAAAAAATGGATTTTATCAACACGTACATAAGATGTTGAACTCGATGCTGACTGAGTTCCCGACAGCTTTGGGGGTGGTTCCTAAGAGGGTTTTGACCTGCATTCGAGGGTCGAGAGACCAATCTGAATCTGCTTGCACGCTGCCCAAGATGGACTTTTTTTTCGAACATGAATTGCCAAGCCATCAGATCAATCAGGTCACCAGTGATGTTAATTTTTTTTGCTGGAGAATCCACACATAGAAAAGAAACGCAAACTGACCTGTAAGTAATCGTGCAAGATCATCTGCACAAAATAGTTGCACTTGACCAGGCGCGCGGCCCCGAAAACTTCATCATCTTGCTTCCGGCGTTGCTCTTGCGAGCTGAGCTCACTCGGGTTCGTGTTCCATCTCTTCTGCTCGTTTAGCTGCAAGACTCTTTCGGCCACTCTGTTGTCTGCACCGCACTCAAAAGTCATTTTTTTTCGAGTTGTGTTATCGAGAAAGGATGAACAGAAAAGGTCAGTTTATGCAAAAGAAAAAAAAGATGAGAAGGGAGATAATGAAAGATGTATAAGATATTCTGACTGACGATTGCGACAGAAGAGTACCAAAAGAGCGCAGGAGGCAGAGGGCATCAAGAGCAGCCGACTGGAGGCAAAGGTGTCCGGGTAAAGGAGGCCCTTCCCGAGGTTCCCCTCGGAGTAGTCCCAAACTTTGTCCTGCTTGGTCTGGTCCACGCCGTACAGCGGGTCTAAGGAGAGATAGGACGAAGTGAGATTCTGCCACTGCTTGCTGCGTCCGCGCTTCTTGGGTGGGTCGTTGGACTCTGGCTTCTTTTGGTTTTGCTCCGGCTTCGGATTGTCGCTGTTGGGCTTGCTGTCCATTGGTGAATCCGGGTCGAGCTGGTTATTTGTCCAAAATGTACCATTCAATCATTTTTTCCCAACAGGGGCACGTCAGAAAAAAACCCGCTAGGGATAATAAAGAGCTGGAAGGTCAATGAGCGTACAAAGGTCGTGAATAATCAGGTTTGCGAATGCAAACAACAAGCTGGAGATGCCTGTTTGAAGCCGCGCGGGCCCGGCTTGCGTCTGAGGATGGCATCGAAGAAGTCCTCCGGCTTGGCTACATTGGGTGCGTGGGCGTGGTGTGGCTTGACCGAGCGAGCGTAGGGCTGCTTGGCCGCGCCGAGCATAGGATAGCCGGTCAGGTTATTGTGACTCCCGTCGGCAGAGCGATAGCAATGCTCGGGCGCGAGATCAACCGTGGGCGGATGAGGAAGGTCCTGAGGTTGGTAAATAATTTATTTTTTGGGGGGGATGGAGGCAAGTCAGGAACATGTCGGAATTTCTCTCTACTCAAAACTGATTGAATATAAATTTTTGTAGACTCACGTTCCAAAGCAAGTTGATAAATTGGCCCTGGACGCCGTTGACGAAAGAGTTCGGGCCATGGTGTCTGGACCTGCCGGTGGTGGCAAGCCAGCCGACGATGTCTTCCAAGAGTATCTTTCGGTCGTCGAGGGGCTTGCCCAGGCTGGACAGCAGGTTCCCGAGCATCTCGACATTCTCCGGGATGCGTCCGGCTAGGAGCTGTTGGACACCGAAGTACGCCAGCTTGGTGGGGTCCTTGGGGTCAATCAGATCCGAGACATCCTCATCCGTCGTGCCCGTCTTGGTGAACAAATAATCCGAGATCGTTCCAACAGTCTATACCAGCAAAAAAAAGCCATGAGATCTTTAGTCGTCTATATCCATTGGTTCTGCTCGAAAAGGAGGAAGATTAAAAGAACGCAGGGAAGAGATGTGTGTGCTTGCCTCTTGGAACTGGTAGACC
This sequence comes from Puccinia coronata f. sp. avenae, assembly GCA_002873125.1. Classification (NCBI taxonomy): domain Eukaryota; kingdom Fungi; phylum Basidiomycota; class Pucciniomycetes; order Pucciniales; family Pucciniaceae; genus Puccinia; species Puccinia coronata. The sequence continues at coordinate 97,444 of PGCI01000286.1, read as the reverse complement.
TTCCTCCACACGGCAGAAGATCCAAGCGAAGGCAAGTCAGCCGCTGAGCCGAGCTGGTAAAGGTGAGTATATCCGGCGCTCTGGAGCAACCTCTCCCGGTCGCAGGGTTCGTGATTAACGATGCCATGAGTTGCTTCTCTGTTGGGTGGTGACTTTCCCGGGTTTTTCTCCCTTGTCTGCCTCTATCAAATTTTCTCGGAACCTCGGCTCTCTATAAAACTATTCAATTTGTATAGATATCTTGGCTAAATCAGTTGGAGTGCAAGTGAGCTCTAATATGGTGCCGGTGGATGGTGATGGGTGGGCTGGACATATAAAGAAGATGGAAGTTTCAGCTGTGATGTTTAAGCCGAGATGGAATCAATTCTTAATGATGCGCAAGGTGCACTCAAGAAAACGCTGACAACTGGCCGATGACCAAAGCTATAACTCTGGCGATGCTGGTTGGGGCGCGCTGTTAGGCGCTGTTGCTTGCCTAAAAACTCTAGAAATCTAGAGTAGAAACGTTGATAATGCTGCTTGTAGGAGGGCTGGTCCCAACAGGAGGAACAGGGCTGAATAGGGAATCACCAACAATGAGGATGAATCTGACCAGTTACGCGAACCTGCTTGATTATGAGCTAGGCCGTAAGGCGACAGGAAAGCCGTGCGGGGAGATACCGGTTCAGGGAATGCAGCCGGGGGTAGCTTGCCTCGGCGAAACTATCCTCACAGGGTGAGTGAGAGTGCGAGCTGTGTGAAGAGCTCAGACTGTGAGCTGAGTTGAAGCGACTGGTCCTATGAAAGGTTGTGTGTGGCAATTGCTGGAGACAATAAGGTGGGAACTGACTGATGCGTGGTATGGAGGAGGGCGAGTCAGGTGCAAACCCCTCCCGACTAAATCGGTAACTACCTTTGGAATTCATCCGAGCGGTGGCAAAGCTCCCAGTGCAAAGCGGATCCAACTCTCAAGTCTTGGAAGGAGGTCTTGCTTGATCTTGTGTAAAATCAATCTTCGCTTGTAAATCTGAAATCTACTGGAGATGACGGGCACAGTCGGATTCGAGCTGCTCAATGCGAGATTGGGCGGCTTTGGGTTGAGCTTCTTTCATAGCCAAGTTGTTCATTTGGACACTAGCTGCTGCTCGCCAATGCGCCTCGCACATGCGATCAATCTTTGAAGTGTGATCGATTAGGCCAAGCAGGTCGGATGCGAGCTGGTCAAGGTCCATCACAGATTTGAGCAACGACTCTTCAGTGCGGGCGGCTCTCCTGCCATTCAAGGCGCGAGAGGTGGTAACCTGTCTGTGAAGAAGCTTTTCTCATGCGTGTAGATTGGTAAGGTATCTCCCTGGAAAATACAAGTTGACACATCAGAGATACAGGCAATCATGAAGTATTTATTGCAATGTTAAATGAGGGGTAAAGGTACGTACGATGTAAGTCCTCGGCTTTTTGCTCAGCTTGCCTTCCTTCCCGGACAAGCTCCTTGATGTCCCCAGTCACGAAACGATGGGAATCCGGGGGATAGGTTTTGAGTGCCTCAGTCACCAGCTTGTCCAGCTCTGACGTTGTGCTTTTGCAAATCATTTGAGCAATTGATGTGGTGTTCCATCGAGTAGATTGCGGGAATTGATGGTTAACAAGAGGCAGAGAATACATCGCCGTGCGAGGCGAATTATAAATCGAGTTGATAGACCGTCCAAATACCTCGGTAAAAATGGCATACCGGTTCAATCCACAATCAGACATGGACTGCGGTCGGGGGGGTATCTTCTTCCCATCTCTTCTCAATAAGTCCAAAAGCGCATTACTGTTGATGTTGAGGTCAAAGTCGTCGACGCTGAGACTGCGAGAGGTACCATCACGAGCGGAATAGCAAGGAGTAGGCGGTTTGTGTGATGGCTGCGCGAGAGGGAACCCAGTTGAGCGATTAAAAATAGGAGTGCTGGCTGGTGTGAAGATGCGATTCATGGACCTATATTCTTCGGCAGATGATCCATTCGAGATGACGGACCTCAACGAGCTCAGGTCACTTGACTCGTAAGGCCGGATGGCAACGAGATGTGAGAATGAGGAGAGTTCGCCAGTGGTTTCAATGGCATTGTGCCCATCTCTCGAAGTGGGCAAGGACGGAAGCTACCTGACGCAAATTGCGGGATCTTAATTGATTGAGGTATGACAATGGAGGGCAGAGACTCTGAACGCTGAGAGGTGTCTAGATGCAAAGGAAAATTTTGGATGTCGAATGATGTGATTCGCGGCTTTTCCTTCTTGGCAGGCAATCTATCTCGATTTTTCATTTGGGAACTTGGGGCCAATTCAACTTGGAACTGGATATCACCCTCCTCATTGCCTCGTTGGTAGATGGGCTGGGTAAATCATCTTCGGATGGAGAAGCTAGCTGACCCGGCCACTCCCGTGTGACGTTTTCCGGGCTCATGGCAATGCTGAAGCGCGAAGGGTTTTGGGGTGGGCAAGAGTCGTAATGAGACAAAGTGGTTACCACCGTCTGATCTCGAATGGCCATGTTGGAAGCTCGCCGAAGAGCGCGTCCCAACCGGCGATGAGTTGCTTCCAACTGCCATTGCAAGGCTACTGGAACGTAGCTTAGGAACTTTGATCGGAGGTGGAGCATGACTTCTCTTCGGGCTTGCAGTCAAATTGGCTGTGGCATTCTTGCGTATAGACTCTGCCGACAGGCGTTGCAAAAAAGTGTTGGGGAGATTGAGGTTGGGAGAAGACGAAGACCGGCATAGCTCATGAGTGGAGTTATGAACACCGGGCGGAGCACACTAAGCGTATTTAAAAGTGAGCGCAAGAGGTTTTAACTGAACATGAAATGGAAATATCTTACAACACTGCAAGACCTCGGAGGATAGTTTGGATTGGCCTGTATGCGGATATCGCAGGACGGCGACTGAAGAGGTCAAAGGAAAGGATCGCAATGCGGTAAGTATAATGTGATGGTGTTGCCATCGCACTTGACGAGGGGATTCATTCATGATTGGATCTGTGTATTACCTTGATTGCTTCAATCTCTTCTGCTCCGGCAGAATGGCTTAAGTCCCATTCGAGGCTGACCGCTTTGTTCTGTGAAAATGGGTCCTTCTTGACGTGAGAGAAAGGGTTATTTTTCTTTTTGGCTGCAGATTCTTCTGATTCTTCTAAGCCACCCGGATTCGATCTAGCCCGTTTCTGCGCCTGGGATTTAGGCTTCTGTAATTTTTTTGGGCTCTCTGTTCTGGGTTCAATTTTGGCTTTGTCCAGGTAACAAGTGGTGGTTATTTCTGGCCCTCAAACTTGCCTAATCCGTCCTTGAGTGCGGTCTCAGCATCGTCTCGCAAGACGAATCGAACGTAACCAAAGCCTCTGGACTTGGCTTGAACGGGATCCTACGGAAGCCCATAGGGGACACAAATCAGCTCACGCATTTTGCAAAATGAAAAAGCAAGAAAGCGAAATACATTTTCTGTATTACAAAATACACATCTTCAAACTTGATTTTTTTTTTCATCTCCGCCGTTTGTGGATTGCAATACGCAAAACATAAAGCCATAAACTCATTTTGTGTTTATAGATAACATCACTCCGAAAAGAAAAAAACAGGCATGAGCCAAGGCTCGGCCATTATGATACAATCAACAATGTATCGCTCCGGGCAATGACCGTTCATACCGGTCATTGATGGCGACACTCCCTCCGGCGACTAGGAAGAACGGGTGCACGCCTCTCGATGACCTCTGATCGGTCATTGAAGGGAGTGCTGTCTCTTGACGACCGGTTCTGACCGGTCATGAGGGGAGTGTATACGCCCCTTGATGACCGGTCTTACCGGTCATTGACGCGAGTGTGTACTCCTCTCAATGACCGGTTCTTACCGGTCATCAAGCGTACGCACTCCCCTCATGACTTGTTCCTAGCTGTCATTCAGGGGTGTGGTCACTCCTCTTGACCGGCCTTAGCATGTCATTGAGGGGAGCAAAACCGGTCAGAACCAGTCATTGAGCGGAGTACACACTTCCATGACTGGTCAAACCCGGATATCGAGAGGATTTACACACTCCCCTTGATGACCGGTAAAAAACCGGTCATCAAGAGGCGTGTACTAGTCGCCGGATGGAGGGCAACACCATGAGGAACAAGTATGAACGGACCACAGTCATTGCCTGGAGCGATGCGTTGTTGGTCGTATCATAATGGCCGGGCCTTGGTCTCATGCCCGTTTTCTACTTTTCAGAGTGATGTTGTGTACTTATAAACACAAAATGTGTTTATGGCTTTATGTTTTGTGTATTGCAATTTCACAAACGGCGGAGATGAAAAAAAAATCAAGTTTGAGAATGTGTATTTTGTAATACAGAAAATGTATTTCGCTTTTTTGCTTTTTCATTTTGCAAAATGCGTGAGCTGATTTGTGTCCCCTATGGGCTTCCGTAGGATCCGACACCACGAACGCATCACGAACCGGACCGATTGAGGAAGCATGTTCTAGAAGTTTGGCTGAATCAACCAAATCGCCGAGTTTGGAGATAAAGAGAGTCGTGGTGGTCTTTGGGTCGCCTGAGTAGGGTTCAACATCACCGTCTGCCTTGGGGGTTGTGGCTGGCTCGTTACTATCAAGTGGCTTGTTATTCTTAGCTTTGTTCTTGGGAGGAATTGGATTCGACTCTATCATCGAGCAGTTGACTGGAAGGATGGTTGCTGGTTGTCGGTGTGTAGTTTGACTAAATTGCATTCGCAAAACAACTCGAAAATTGAAAAACAGCGTACATAATCACGATCCATATGCATTCAAAAACATGTTCAACCCGGAGGAGACCGAGCAGGGTTGGGACGTGGAGCTGCGCGAGGACGTGAAGAGCGAGTGCGAAGGGAAGTAAGGGCCGGGGCTTGCGATCGCAATCAAGAAAGAGTCTACTGTTCGTCCACACACCCGCATGCCCCCGCTCAGACTGAGGCGTGATCCCACGATGCTTATCATAATGAACTGATGTGGAGGCTAATGGGGCAGCAAAGTAAGGCATCGAGTCTGTCAAATTTTCCTGATTCTGTGCCTGTGTGTTTTTAGGAGATCAACAGAAAATGGTATTGGGACTTGTGGCTCAAAGACCTGTGTGTGCTGACATGTGAAGCTGTCAATCCCGTGACTGGCACCGTCAGGTTTTGTTGCGCGAGTGTCCCCCATCTCTCTTCAGTGAGAGCAGTCTCAATGGCTAAAATTCCCCAAGTTGGTGGCTTGGGACAGAGCCCCATAGCTGTGAATTACTGCCGCAAAGCGTGATAGCTCTTCGTAGAGCATCCGACGTTCTGAGGGGTCTAAGCTCTCTGTGAATGCGGATCCAGTCAGACATACATGAGAAAGCGCGATGAAGGAAGAAAAGAGGGTATTAACTGACTGGCCATTCAAGCTGAGAGTGGCAACCTGCCCATAATCGGGTGAAAACGCGGGTAGCCACAGTGCCAAGCCGTCGAGTAACATCCAAGTATCAGTGATGAAATAAGGGGAAAACAAAACACGCAAGAAAAGCACTTGCCTATGACCTAAGGTTGGGGTTGAATATAGCAAATGGAGCTTCTCAAGTCATAGGAGTCAAACCGCTCGTGAAATGAGTCGAACAGCTCGTGAAATGCAGATTTCCTGGTGGCGACTAGCACTTTGATGGATGTAAGCGGGAGCTTCGGAACCAGGAGAAGCAAATTCGGTATGGAATCTGACTCAAATAGCGCATAGTTGTGCGTTGGTTATAATTTTCGCGGTTCACTCAAGGATTGACCAGCTGGTCAGAGTGAAGGTGAAATTACCCAGTTAGCATTCCTTTTTTTACTGATTTGGAAAGGATGCTTGGAAGAGCTTAGCCTCACATGCGCAATTGTCCACGTTGATTTCACACCAACCAGGTAGACGTTGATCAAGTCAGTCTGAATCTGCCTCAAGGTTTACAGGGCCGAACTGGTCGTCGGGGGCGTCCGGGTTGCCCTCGGCGCGCTCGAGATCGGTGAAGAGGCGGAGCAGACGGGCGGGCTTGTCAAGTTTGATGAGCAGCCTGACCGCCGCACCGAACTCCTAAGCCCGCACAAAGTTCTCCAGGTCCTGCTGCACCGCCACCTCCGCCTCCTTCCTCTGAATCTTCTTCTCCGAAAGCGCTCCCGTCACGTGGCGCCAGTAGATCAGCCGCGAGTCCGCCCCGCCAGACACCATCTGGCTGCCCGTCCAGTCCTCCAGATCCAGCGCCCCCATCGCTCACCGCTTTCAGTCTCCCCGCCGTCCCTACAAACCCCTCCTGTTCCTCCTCCTCTGAATCGTCGCCCAGCGTGGACACACAGACTTACGTTTTGATGTCCCACAGCTTCAGCAAACAGTCCAAAGAGGCCGACACGATCTGCTGGCCGAAGTTGGTGAAATCGAGGCAAAGGATCGAGTTGGAATGGCCTTCAAATGTCTGGAGACAGCTCCCGAACCCACTCGTCATCACGCCCTGCTCCGCCTGCGAATCCTTGCACATCTTCTGGTCCGTTGACCACAGCTTGATGGTGCAATCTCACAACCCAGTCATCACATATGGGTCATGCTTCAAGAACTTGATGTACCAGATTCCTCGACTGTGGCCCTTCAGAATTCCCGCCAATTTCAGCGTGGTGCCCATCTTGGCCGAATGGTCCACCGAGAATAGCTTGGCTAACTTGTCTTGTGAGCCCGAGCCTAGCAAAGAGCAGTCAGCCGAAAAGTCGATCAAGTTGATATCTTTGTCGTGGATTTGCATCGTCAATAAGGACTTGAGCTTCCCAGGGGTGTCCCCGGGAGCGTCTTCATCTTCAGCTGCCGAGAGCGTGCTGGAGAGATCCCATAACTTGACCGTCGGGTCTTGGGAAGCAGTCGCCAGAAGCGTGATAGACTTGCCCTTTGAGTCGAGAAATTCTGCAATGCTGAGCGCGCCTAAGCTTTGCACATGTCCCTCACAGATGGCCACAGTCCTCCAGGTTTTTTTCTTGACAACTTGTGGCTTGCTGGGGTCACGTTTGGAGAACGCTTTCCAAACGCGCGCCGATTTGTCCTTCGAGCCACTCACAAACCAGGTTTGGTCTTTTGATTTGGCAAGACAAAGTACAATGTCACTGCGTCCAGGAAGTAACCTGCAGTCGTTATCATTCTCGCCTAGGCTGAGAATCCTGACCAGGGGAGAATTGGTGGCCACGGCCAGATGGCTTGGCTGTTTGCTTGATGCGTCTGATTTGAGGAACGAAATGTCAATGATTTCGCCGTGTGATCCCACAATTTGCTGAACTAATTCGAGGCTGGGCAAGTTGAATAGCGTGAAAGTTTGGTCGGTTTTGTTGACCAACAGGGTATTATTCAAGGGATCAAATCTGAAAATACATAGCGTTTTTTTTTCAAGGAAGTCAGCACAGACGTTGAATAGGACTTGATGGCTAGGTGAGTTAAGAGTCAAACTCACCTGGTGTCAGAGATGCCAACATGGACGAGGTCCTGGTCGGGAAAATCTTGATAATTTTCCTCAGAATCGACTTGGGCGCCAGATTCGAGATTCCACAGTCAGACAATACTTTTTTTGCCTGCCGTATAGATCAGAGGAGACTGGTCGATGTTAATGTGTGCATCGGAGCGAGACGACTTTGAGGAAAAAGATTTCTTCGATTTCTTCTTGGATGTTTTCTCGATATCCCCGGAGGGGTAGACGAGTCCGATGGATTCAATGGATTCGTAGATGGGTATGGTCTTCAAAATCTTCGTGGCATTGGGGTCAGGCTCGGATAGATTCCATATGATCAATACTTTATCACGGCTTCCCGAGATCAGCTTTTGGCCGTCGCGCGTGATTACGAGGCCCCGGATGATCGAGACGTGGCCGCCTTCAAAGATGCCTACAAGGTCCTTGGTGGTCAGGCCCCAGAGTTTGATGCGAGAATCGCCAGCGCCCACGGCGAGTCTAGCTTGGTTGTGATTGAGATCGATGTCGAAGTGAAGTGCCGATATGATGCCACCACGGCCTTTGAAGACGTGGGTGCAGTACCCAGCGCGTGCGTCCCAGACCCTCATGACGCCTGCGGTGTCTCCCGTAGCAAACAATCGGCCGGTGGGGTCGCTGGTCGACGCCGATACGGGGGCCTCATGCGCACGACTGGTCGTCCGGATGAGGTCAACTTGCGGAGGCGAGTTGGGAAGGTTGCTGGCTTGGATGAAGTATATCCAAACCTACAGAGAGCAATAGGCGATCAAGAGAAATGCGGTCGGCTGGGTCAGCCGAGGCACACGCTCGCTGCGTTTGGGATTTCACTGGCTGAGGAAAGATGGGCGGACGTACGAGGTGTCCATGTTGATGTCACAGTTGGATGCCTTCTTGCTTCCTGCTTGTAGCTTGTATAAGCCTGTCACACACACCCCAGCCACCAAGGCCGAGAAGAGGTGCGCGGGCAGATAGTGGTGGAGAAAGGTCTGGCGATTCATCAAGGAGAAGGGGAAGTAATGGTTCGCCCAAGCAACGATGAAGAAACCTCCGGATTGATAGAGACGGTTCCTGATAGCTAAATCAAAAACATATTCATACAGCCCCAGCCTCAGTATTTGGGAAGAACAGGGGAGAAAGTGCAAGGTGTGCGAAGAAGAAGGAGGAGGAGGTAATAAGACATGGCGCACGAGTTTCAATGGGAGAGTACCCTCTGCGCCTCGCAAACTGATCGGCGCCATAGATGCCGGCGATGACGGAGAGGGACATGACACAGAACCACCACCCGGCGGGGTTCCCGATCATGTACACTTGACGTCTGAGAGACGGGTGGCTGGTCCAGAAGCTCACGCCATTCAGCAGGAACGGCCAGTTGATGGGCGGCGACGCGTACGGATCGTATTCCGCCAGGTCCAAGTTGTGCTGCAGCATGAGCACCTGCAGCTCCAGGTATTTCTTCAGAAAAGACCGCCTCCGGATCTGCTTCGCCTTCGGCGGCGGCGGTCGGGACGCATTGTTTGTCGTATCTGTTGGAATGTCGAAATCGCTTTTCATTACCAATCAAGCCATGGCCCGATGCTCATAAAGGTTGCAAATCAGCTGTTTGAGAATGCAAGTCGTATATTGTATGGAGCATTGTGAATCCTACATTGTTGCAGTCATTCATGCAGCGCAACATGGAGGTAATATTGCTTTTGAACGTCATGTGCACTCTGAGAACGTACTGCGAAAGTTGATCTCTCCTCGTTTAAAGGCATCTAGAAAACAAAAAGCAACACAAACTGGGTCAGAGGGCTGTGTTGATCCCCGAGAAGACACACGGCAAAATGATATTCAAGTCAAAACGTACCGGTTGAAAGTAATTGATGGAGGATTCCCAAACCATCTTTGCCTCCCAAGCCCATCCTGCTTCCTTTGAGCACCAGAGACCCAAGAAATCGTACATTCCTTGGACGTCCAGCACTCTCCAGAGGATGTGGTGGCTCGGCGGGTGTGCGGGATGATCAAGGGAAGTTTTTATTTTTTTGATACATATCTAGAAGGAAATAAAGAAAAAATAAGAAATGAGATGATTAGAACAGTCAAGTTGAGTGGTGGGAGAAGCGTGGAATCATGATTGCTTACCAAGTTGAGTCAAGTCCTGTGTGGTCCAAGTCGGCAGAAAATTGGAACAATCAAGTCAATGGGATGACATTAATCAAAGGTTGCCGCAGTGATCGTTTCGAGTGAGTTGGCAGCGGGTATGTACATAGTCGTAGATGAGGTTAAGAGACTGCTGGCTGATGAGGAGGGGCGGCAGCAGGTCCGGCTTGGGGAAGCGGATGCGCAGGTGTATGTCTGTCATGTCAGTGGTGGCGGGGTGGGTACCAAGCGGCAGGGTAGTGGTTGAGTGAGCAGGATCTCCGCCAGGGATTGTTGGTCTGGCTGCAGGAGGCGGATGGGCTCGTTGGATGTGCACTGAGGTCGCGCGCAGGTCGATGCATGTTGCCAGGGCGGGTGTGGTCAGCTGGGTGAAGAGTGTGTTTCCGATGAGGATGCGTGGAACGGCTGCCAGCAGAAACAGCGCCAGGAGTGCTCCGATGACTGCTGCTGCTGTCCGCCATCTTGTTCTGCGAGTGAAGTTGAAGCGAAAAGTAGCCTCTCCTCCGGGGGCTAGCAGCCCTGGGGGCCCCCGCCCTCCGCAAAGGGAAGGGAGTCGACCTGTGTTTCAAGCGCTTTTGGGTTTCCGAAGTTCTGTTCTGCATTCCTCTCATCTGAACTCGCAGCCAGACTTCTGCTCATTCTTCATGCTTGGTCAATGTCCAAACGAATTTTTATCTCGACAAATCAGTCATTCATGTTTGACTGGAGATCGATCAATGGTGCGGCTTACCCGCTCTTGCCTAATTAATGGACACTACAGCCAGTTGGAATGGCAGGAGGCTTGGATGGAGTATATCCGAACCAACAGAGAGCGATAGGCGATCAAAAGAAATGCGGTCGGTTGGGTCAGCCTAGGCACGTGCTCGCTGCGTTTGGGATTGCACTGGCTGAGGAAAGATGGGCGGACGTACAAGGTGTCCATGTTGATGTCACAGTTGGATGCCTTCTTGCTTCCTGCTTGTAGCTTGTATAAGCCTGAAGCCACTTCTAGCTAGTCCCTGCCGGTGACCTGCGGACACACGATTAATCAGCTGTTTGAGAATGCAAGTTGTATGTATGGAGCATTGTAAATCCTACATTGTTGCAGTCATTCATGCAGCGCAACATGGAGGTAATATTGCTTTTGAACGTCATGTGCACTCTGAGAACGTACTGCAAAAGTTGATCTCTCCTCGTTTAAAGGCATCTAGAAAACAAAAAGCAACACAAACTGGGTCAGAGGGCCGTGTTGATCCCCGAGAAGACACACAGCAAAATGATATTCAAGTCAAAACGTACCGGTTGAAAATAATTGATGGAGGATTCCCTAACCATCTTTGCCTCCAAGCCCATCCTCCTTCCTTTGAGCACCAGAGACCCAAGAAATCGTACATTCCTTGGACGTCCAGCACTCTCCAGAGGATGTGGCGGCTCGGCGGGTGTGATGGATGATCCAGAGGCATGGTGAGTTGGCTGCTCGGTGTGAACTTCTTGAGACTCGCTTGCCAAGTCGTCGACCCTGGAAAGCGAGGTAAGATCAGTAAATGATTTTTCTGGAGTGGGCTCGCCTGTAACAAGAGGTTCCGTCAACTGCTCCGCATCCAGTGCAAGCTCGTTCTTGGGGAGATGTGTCTCTTCCGATTGAAGCTCCGGTTCGGAAATCACATGTGCCCCAGTTGGAGCGGGTTCTTCTGTGACAGGGGCCTCGTCGATCGGGGCAACTACTAGTTCATTGTTCACTGCGGCATTCACAAGAGCGGGGTTGATATCTTCCGTTGCGGATCCGGCCGAGCTTGCATCAATGCTGGGTTCACGGGTCTTGTCAGGGACGGTTTGGACGTCGGTTGAATCCGCTGCCGTCTCGTCTGCTGTCGCCTGTGGCTGTTTTCGCGCAAGAGAATCTTCGTGCGAGACGGGTCCAACTTCAGCAGATGCATGAATGTCTACAGCAGGGGTAACTTCCGAGATGACCGCAGGGGAACTATCAGGCTCGGTAGCGGAGTCGTCAGAGACTGCCACACTTTCTCCAACATTGCCTTCGGTTTCAGATGGTGCAGGGCTCCGATCTTGAGGCATCTCTGGAGTCTGTACGGTGGAGGCTTGCGAGTCGGTTTCTCCCTGCTGAATATCGACGGCCATGTCAGATGAGGCATGCGGCTCCTCAGGTAGTGAGCTGCTCGGCTCCTGGAAGTCGGTGGCAGCGTACTCGTTCGAGTTTTCGTCCTTGTGAACGGTGGCAGGATGATCAACCTTGTCTGTGACTTCATCTGACACTAGGCTGGGCTCAACATGTCCCTTTTCATTCGTGCCATGAGACTCGCTAACGGTTCTATCACTTCCGGATCTTGGATCGAGGGGCCCGCTGCCGTCTCAGTCGAGACTGAAACTAGTTGCTCATTGCTGCTTGAATATCCAGCTCGCATGTCAACATCAATATTTTGCATGATATCGGTGGCCGTCGGCAGCATCTCCACTTCATCGGCGCATCAGCTTGAGCTGGATTTGCATCAAGAATCGAATAAGTGGCTGCTTCAGCAGTTTCTTGAGGTTCCGCCGTACGTTCTTGAGTATCTACAACTGGCTCGTGTATCTCGTCGGGAGTGGAAACAACTTCTCGGGCGACAATTTGTTCAATGGGTTCGGTTGAAGGAACTTCAGGCTCCTGTTCTCTTGTAGCATCTTCGCTTAGGGATGGATCTGTCATGAACATTTCCTCAAGCTGGGCAGAACTAGAACCGGCCGTTAGGTCCACCAATTCTTCCAAGGGCCTTGCATCCTGGGCAGGAGACTCTTGCGTTGGCGGAACTTGAACCAAGGAATCACCGAAAGTTTTCGCAATGGGAACGGCATCTTCTGCTTGAGGGATTGCTTCTAGTGAGAACGATTCTTCTACTTTGCGCTGGACAGCATCAGCACTTTTGGTCGTGAGACTGGGTGCTGGCTCCGGTTCAGAGGAGGTCAGTTCTTTGGGCGTGATACCAGAGGCGTGAGGAGTGTCGTGAGGTTGATTATCTGTGTCCTGATTCACAGCCTCAAGCTCATGGGAAAGGCCAGTTGGCGTTTCAAAAGGGCTAGTGGCGGCGAGATCGACATTCGAAGTTTCGCCTTGCGGTAGACCAAACCTGCCTTCCTCTTCCAAGCCTTTTTTCTCTGCCATTTGAGGCTGATTCGAAGGGGTTCCTTTGTTGGGAATAAGTGAAAAGGTCAGGATGTGATATCGGGAAAATGATGGGTTAGCGATGAGCCAAACTTACCAGAAGAGGATTTCCGAGGCACCGGGACAGGTGCAACCACGACGTTTGACTCGTAACCTTGCCCTGACGATCCTGTCCCAGTGACTGCGTCGGATCCTTCAACGCTTTCATCTCGGTCGGGATATGTGACCCAGCTTGTAGGCACGGGTGTCGGCGTTGCATCTTCAGTGTGCCTTTCATCCTCTTCGGTGTGCCTTTCGTCCTTTTCGGTGTGCCTTTCGTCCTTTTCGGTATGCCTTTCGTCCCCTTCGGTATGCCTTTCGTCCTCTTGGGTGTACCTTTCGTCATCTTCAGTGTGCCATTCCTCCGGGTGTGTAGTATCAACAGGGAGGATGGGCGGGGCAGCGAAAGAGCTGAACTGGTCGCTTTGGTTTGAAGTAGCCGCATGACGTTCTTCCGCTCCACTGGCAGCGTCACCAAGATTTCATCCGTTTGGAGTTCTGGGGGTATCCTCCCCGCGTCGCTATCCCTGTACAGCAACATAACCTTAGTCTCTTATCACGGATGCAAACATACAAGGAGTGTTGGCTTACCTCTCAACATCATTTGCAGCCGGCTCCGTTAGGACAGACTCGGGCAGTTGCTCCGAATCAACCGCGAGATCGTTCTCGCTGGGACTGCTGCCTGAATCTGGACATCAGATCGGACTGCACGGCTTGGTTGCAGATCGAAAAGGTGAGCGTCGGATGCGGACATGGGAAGTTCCATGGCATTGCTGGGGTGGATCAATGAAGCATCAAGGGTGTGGGAGACATCCAAGTCATCCTCGGAAGAGGAAGATTCAGACGCGTGGGTGTGCGGAGTGGGGTTCGCGAGGAATTCAGATATGAGAGTTGTTTCGGGTCCAGCATCGGCGGCACAAGCATTATCCTGCACGTCGTTAACACTGCCATCGTCTGAAGCCTGACGATCCGGAGAAAGGTTAGCCGGGATCGAACTAGCGCCGGTCTCGGTGGAATCAGAGTGAGCGGCAGTAGGAATATCAACCTCGCCTTCGTTGCTGAATGGCGCTGATCTTGCAAGCACTGGTTCCGCTTCATTCGCGACTTGAAAGGCGGCTACAGCTTTTGCTAACCCCGTATGCTCGTGTGATGGGCCTGCTGCTGTCTCGGTCAGGAGTGAAGCTGATTGCTCACCGTCGCTTGAACCTTCGGTCTCTGGTGAAATAGGTCGAAGATTGTGGACGACACCAGTATCTCTCGGCAGCGGCTCTGCTTCGACGGTTCCTTCAGATTCAGCTGAATTTGCGTCAGTGATTGTAGCAGTGGCTGGTTCAGGATAATATTGAATTCCCGCTTCCGTGTCTTGAGTATGGCCAGCTGAGTCGAAAATCGCATCTGAGTTGGAATCGCGGTCTTCCACAACGGGTCGTTGTACAGCGTGGTCTGGAAGAAATTCAGGTTCCTCCTCGGAATTAGAACGTAAGATTCATCAAGACTGGGTCTAGCTCTGCATCTGAAGTTGGGGCAAGTTCTTCGCGTTCTTGCACCACGGGTTGTTCTACAGCATGGGCGGGAAGGACTTCGGGCTCCTCTTCGCGACTAGCCACGTAAGGTTTATCGAAAACAGGGTCTTGCTTCTTGGAAGTCGAATCGAGTTGTCGGGCGACGAGTGGTTCTACCAGGTCCGTCGGATCCACCTCGGGCGCCTCTTCATCATTCGCAACGTCGGATTCAGACTCATCTGTTGCAGCCTTGCTCTCGAGCAGAGCAGAGCTAGCATCAGCCGTGGGGCTCATCAGTCCTTCCAGGGGCACTTTGTTACGACCAGTAAGGTCTGGTGTCGTGGAGCCTTGAAACGGAGCATCGTCTGAGGCTTCTGCGATTGGAGCTACGACTTCCGTCAGAGGGTTGGGATGTAACGAGATAGATCTTCTGTTCTCAGGCTCAGCGATATCATCCCTCCCAATGGATCGGCTGATGCTTGGCTCAAGGCCAGAGGTGGGCGTTTCTTCGGGCCCCGCATAGCTGACAGTCGTGGCATCATGCCGTTGAACGGGCCCGTTATCATCTGTAGCCTCAAGCGGCGAGGAAAGCTCAGCTGCGAAGTGTCCGATGCTGGAGCCGGCGGGACGAGGTTCTGAAGTCTCGGCCTCAGAGCTGTTTCCCTCCGACCAGTCTTCATGCTCCGCCATCTGAAGTCGATTTCGCGGGATGGCTTTGGGTGAAACGTTCAGGAAGTTAGATGAAAATAGGGCGAAAATGACTGGTCTGCGTTGTGAATCAAGCTTACCCAGATGAGTTCCCTCAGGCGCAGTAGCGGGATCACCCACGCCATCCGAGTCGAAATCTTCCGATGATGGTCCTCTTGTGGGCACCGCAGTGAATCGCTCACCTATCTCATCTCGCTAGAGACATCGGAGAAGGGATGGGATAGAAGGGATGGGATAGAAGGGATGGGATAGAAGGGATGGGATAGAAGGGATGGGATAGAAGGGATGGGATAGCTCACTTCCAGCATGCCCATTCAACGACACTCGTATTGAGAGCTCGAGGTGTATTGACAAATCTGTTGGGCACCTTACCGACCCCCTAACAGAAGTATCCACCCCAAGGTTTCTCTGGAGACATCGGAGAAGGGATGGGATAGCTTGCAAGTAGGAAGGGGCGGACCTGGCGTAGCGAGATGCTCAACATATTTTGAATATATTCATAGAGGGCCAGCTGGTGGGTTAGGGTTTTTGATCAAATTCAGTTGCTCGTTTCCTGCAATAGCCAAGATGAGGCCCAGGTACGTCAGGAGGACAAAAGTCCTCCAGGCAAGAAACCCCTGCGCCGCAGTAAGGCGGCTGAGAGAGATACGCCACCCTGAGCTGCAGTAATTGGAAAGCCTGCAGAACTCTAGTGCATCCCAACTATGGAACCTTCACAGCATGGACTACCACCCCCGCCGCCGACAAACCGGAACAAGTCAATCTACCTGTCCTCATCTTTTTTTATTACTATCCCACCCAGCTCCACTGGATTCTCAGCCTGTTGCTTTGGTCAATTCAAGCGGCCATTTTACTGCCCTGCTGCCTTTGCAGACTTCCGCTTCAGCCTTCAGTCAATTACAGCGGCAATACTACGGGCCTTTGCAGATTGTTGATGCGGGTAATTCAAGCCTAAACTGTACCCTGCCGCTGGCTTTGAACATAAGTAAGCCGCTCAACCTATTGGTAGCATCCCTGCCTGCTGCATCAGGGGGTGCGGCGCCGGGGCAGTCTTCGGCTTAAACGCTACCCATCTTCAGCATGACGGGATCTATCAAGTCATGGATTCCTATCGCGCACCGGCAGTCAGTCTGTCATAAACTGATGCTTTATGGCAGCCTTGGATTCATCCAAGATGCAGGTCACCAAGGGGGCAATAGACAAACCATGTCCAAAATCAGCTTTGCCTTTGATAATACATCAGCCGCGTACGGCTGGTATGGCCAGGCAGTCAGAGGACAAGCATCGAAAGCTGTCTTCCAGCCTGCTGTCATGCCAGTTCAAGGCTCACACGGGGTCCCCGGGACCCTCCGTTTGTGAGGCTTATAGCTAGCCTGCCCCGCAACCCCAACTCGGATCCATCACTCAACGCCAACCTTCACAAAGCAGAGATGTGCAACTGTCCTTTTATCTGTACATCCTTCAGGTATGTCCATTCCGTGCCAGGATCTCCCCAACATGCTGACCTACCAGAGAGCCGTGGAAACAGAAAAGGCGGGCTACCTGATCAGACAATGGTTAACCAATAATCTGTACAATCGGATCAGGTGTGTCTCATCTTACCACCTGTAACTCTGCTTGGAATTCCCTATTTTTTATATGGTAATTCTCATGAATCTTGATTTTTTTTTGGTCTTGCAGTACGCGCCCTTTTCTAAGCCTTACCAAAAAGAAATGGATCGCGTTTCAACTTTTGACCGCCATGGCCAACTCTTGGAATCGAGGGGTGAGCGTTCAAATATCTCCTCACATCTGGGAGATCATTTGGGCCGATTTTTGAAGCTTTGGATTGTGGTGAAAGGTTACACACGGCGACCTCAAATCAGAAAACGTGATTGTGACCTCTTGGAACTGGGTCTACATCACGGACTTTTCACCCACCTTCAAACCCACCTACCTTCCGCAAGATGATCCGGCCGATTTTTCATATTACTTCGACACCTCCTCACGTCGATCTTGCTATCTTGCCCCAGAGCGCTTCTATTCTGCCAAAGCGGACATCGGCGTGACTTCCAAAGCTAAAGTTTCGGAAAGTATGGATGTGTTTGGTTTGGGCTGCGTCATCGGCGAATTGTTCACCAAAGGGAGCAGCTCCTTCACTCTCAGTCAAATGTTTAACTGCAAGTTTGGGGACTACTCTGTCAAGCCGTACTTGCGTGGCATCGAAGATGAAAAAATCAGAGTCCGTCTTGTGTAGCTTGCTTTTGATCAGATCCACTCTCCAATTCACATCAACTGATTGAGATCTCTATATGGAGGATTTGGTCCGAAGCATGATCCAGCTCGATCCACGTGATCGACTCACATTCAAAGAGTATCTTAAGAACTGTCAGAGCAACAAAACGTTCCCAACGTTGCATTTTCCTTCATCCCTTCCTTTTGAGCATGCAAGATCTCTCCAGCCCTTTCAATCCTCTGATCACTCCTCGAAAAGCTCACGTTGATGGATTAGGCACTGGCCCGTCGATTGGAGGTGGCTCCAGGCTGGCAGATCTCTCACCTCATTCCAAGCTGAGGAATGACGCAGACGGCATTGTCGAAAAGTTATGGTCGGATTTCGAATACGTTTCCGGATTCATGGGTGGCCCTCACAAACTGAAGGTTCAATCCAAGGTATCCGAAGGTAGTGGAGAGACTCCCAGTCCACACCCTGATACGAAGGTCAACCAATCCGATGGGGCAGGATCTGAACCATTGCGTCACTCTTGGGTAATTCCTTCAGGCCAAGCATCTTTATTAAACTGATGTTCATTGACGGCTGAATATGACAACGCTTATCAGGCCGACTTTCCCTTGAGGATCAACGTTCCTGGTCGCAATGTTTGCTTACGGTCAACTTCAGGCCTTCCCAGGAGCTCTGTTGACGGTCAGCGTGCCTTTTTGGAATCAAAACGTTGAACTTGTCTCTTGACTCATGTCTCCCCAAATTGTACGTGGAACGACGGGGTCGCATTGATTCTTCTGTCGGTCCTGAACTCCAATATCCGCAGTTGCTTATATCCCAACTCAGTCATGAAAGCTTTGGATTTATGAGACACCACTAATTCTCTACTCTGAAAAGAGACGACACTCATTCTCTTACAACAAATGGACCACCAACAGGCAGAATGAATATTCCTCTTGCGCAAAGGTACCAAGGTCACTTGCCAATCGTCGTCTATCCATAGGCGCCCTTACAGCCCTTGTGTTGCACCTTCACCTGGAAGATCTCCCATGAGGACACTGCTTGATCCACGCAGATCATCAGCTCTTGATCAACATGACGATAGGCTTCCAAAGCGACACAAGTTAAGCTACCGCTGCAACAGGTTAGTACGCTTCTCTTTGTTATTCCACACCTCCTTCAACTCTACCATAGCTGTTCTTCACCGGACACCCAGAAAAACTTTGGACGTAAGAAGCCTCCTGACCTTGCCATACTTCCCATCTAGTTGTTCACGGAATCGTGAAGCAGGTCTTAACCGCTTTGCTTCACGATCAAGATCACGCTTGCGGAACCCAACCAATGGCTACTCTCGATCACACTCAAGATCAGGAGCGAGATCTGACCGCGCCTCGCGAGTCAGGTCTTGCTCATCCTCCCACTCTCGAGTTCCACCAATCTCTACTTTTCTCAAGCTCGTAGCCTTCGCTCGCCTCCCCCCCCCTC
This sequence comes from Puccinia coronata f. sp. avenae, assembly GCA_002873125.1. Lineage (NCBI taxonomy): Eukaryota > Fungi > Basidiomycota > Pucciniomycetes > Pucciniales > Pucciniaceae > Puccinia > Puccinia coronata. The sequence continues at coordinate 78,784 of PGCI01000286.1, read as the reverse complement.
CCTCGACCACCCAAAAGCAAGCTATGTCCATCCTCTGCTGCTTGAGAAGTCGAGGTGTTAGCATGCGACTCCGTGCATTCCAAATCTCCCTCTCAACCCCCTCCTCGTCCTCCTTGGCGGCCCCGATCATTTAGATCAAGAACCCCTCCATCTGAATTATCCGGGTCCGATCTTGATCGCCCATGTGATGTCAACACACGTTGACAATCTCCGGGACGCTACGGGAGTCGCTCGCGATCTGCTACTCACAGACCTAGATACAGGTCGACAAGTCCCCGTGTTATTAGCGGTTATTCACGCAGGCCATTCGAGCGGCGCTCCACATCCCGCTCACCAAGCGCGCCCACCTCCGACCGCCTATTTCCATCTTCCTCCAGGCAAACAATGTCATGGTATCATCACAGCCCAAAATGGCTCTGAATGTCACGGGTGCAGCGGGAGCCTTGGCCAGCTGGGCATTCAGCCCGGTCAGTCACAAGCTGATTCCCAGCGAGTTGCGGCGACGGGCTCCAAGATGACGACGACGGGGTCACCCAGTGGGCATTCCGGAGCTCAGTCGGATTCGTACGGCCTGGTGAACGCATTCACGGCAGGGAAAAAGCATGTGGCCAAAGAGAGCGTCCCGAGCTGGGGCGGCGATCTGATGAACGTGGAGGTGGATGCAGACGACCGACCACCTTCTAGACGAGCCCCATGGTCCATGAGCCCAGCTTCACACCGCTTCGGTCCAAGATCAAGCTGGGGCTGCAGCCACCGAACAAGCCCAAAGTGGCGCCAGGAAACGCGGGGGCCTGGATGAAGCTGGGCCTGGATGAAGCTGGCCCAGCCTGCAAAAGGCAGCGGGCTGGTCGCGAAGGGCAAGCGAGTCAGCTCATCCGCCGCACTCGTTGTCGCCCTGGAAGCCACCACAAGCTGCAGAGTGCCGGATGGGGTAAGGGCGCGGAAGAAGGGCAAGACGCGTGGAACAACACATCATTTGACGAGGATCGCCCGGCGTCTACTGCACTTGCGAAACCCAGCCATATCCTTCTTTTTCCTCTAAAGAATCTAAAGCGGCTCACATGGGTCGGATGAAGGAAGAATGACAAGCTAAGATGGTTGCACTGAAGGCAAAAAAAGGCGTCGGCTTCTGGCTCCTGAGAGGTTCTCTACCATACAATCACTCTTCATGACACACTTTCCTTCTCTCTCTTCCTCTCCCCCTCCCTCCATCATTTCTTTTTGTTTGTTTTTCTTTTTTGGCAATCCGGCAAGATTTACCTGGAACTTATTTTTCTAGAAACTATTGTTTGTTTGGTTGGTCAAATTGGTTTGATTTTCATGTTTGATAACTAACTGAGAGTGTCACTTATTATCAATTGCAGAGGCAGCAGCTGTGTCAACGTATGACCTCTCTGTTTTTTTTCTTTCCCACTCTATTGTTTGCACTTTTGGGGATGAGAGGGACGCACTGATTCTGCCACGGACATGAGAGAGGCATGGAAAAGATGAAATGCTCAGGCTTATGATGATAATGATGTGGAAGCGGACAGAAAGCGGACAGGCGCGTTGCAGAGCAAGCGGGATCAGGATCATGTATCGTAAGTGGTGCACTTGCTCGGCTGCAAGGATATATTGCCTTGTTGATGAGCCCCCTCCTCCGCCCCAAAAAACGAGAAAGAGAATGAGAAGATTCTGGAAAAGAAATGGAAATGAATAGCAGACAGAATGCAGACAAGGACAATGTGCTCTGGGATATAAAATATCACAAGCTGAAATTGAAAGACAGGCATAACATACAATGGAGGAGGAATAGAGTCACAAACAGTCTGAAGTGTGAAACAATATTGCAAGGGTAAATAGCCCCATTAGGTGATGGGAGAAGGAAACCGGAGAGCAGAGGAAGGATTGAAGGCTGTAGGAACATCCATAGTGCATTTTCCCAGCGTTTGACATGGATGGTTCAACAAATTGCCTATGTGTACAACTGAAATAAGCAGCTGGACAAATGATCTGACATTGTGATAGTGCTCAGGATATGTTTAGATTAATTTGTGTTCCGTCTTTACTCATCACAGATGTTCTATGTATCTACAATTTTGTAGAGCTACAGTTTTCAGTTGTGTGGGTCCTGCTGTTCCATGCTTATGTGGTCTGGTACTCAGTGGCTTACGCAGAACAGCTACATAGGTCTGAGTACGGCCTGGCGGGTGAACTACTCAAAGTGGGGTGGCAAAGCCGTGGTTGCTCTGGTTGATGTTCATCAAAATGATCTTCTTGCTGAACAATTCAAAAGGTCATTCATTCATTCAATCATCTGTTCTCCCTCAACATATTGTGCAGAAATGAACAGTTCAGGTTTGTACAGCTGAAATCAACTCATTTCTTTCTTATTGCATCTTACAACCCTTTGTAGTGTATCCTCTTACCCTTGCTCAAGTATGAACGTTGCTATTCGGTAACTTCATTCTTCCATTCTTGTCATCAAAGCTCATTCACATTCAACAGGTAGCTTCACTCGCCCTCATCAACACAACAAGTATTTAAAGATGCCAGGCAAAATACACATCAAGGCACACTATCCAAGATTTTCCGCATCCTACTTGAAAATTTGCAGTCCAAATTCAGCAGGTTTTACTTATTTTTTATTTCTCTTCATTTCGGAAGATAATTCCATATCTACGAACAAATCAGTGAGTTTTCTCTTCATCAGATCCATTTTCCTCTTCTGTTGAGTAAGTGTTCTTCCGTTCAAACAAAATGTGTTCCATGGGGTTAGAACAATATGTCAGACGAAGACGAGCAACTATTGACACTCACACAAGTAAAACTAGCAAAAAACAATTGCGAATTCCTCAACAAAGAAGGCTGCCTAGCTCTGGAAGAAAATCAGGTTCCAGACCTACTGGAACAGGAGAGTACTGAAACAGAACCTGTTGAGCAGTTTTGTTAGCCTATGTTGAGATGAGGTTCTTGCTCACATTCTTATTGCAATCTTTTGCCAGGTTCATCCTAATCTGTTGGAAATTTTTGCGTCAAAAAAAAAGCCGGACTGGGATGAAGACACCCTATTGGAAGAAAATGAGAAGCTCAGAGAAAATGTACGCATGCAACAACAGAAACAAAGAAAGCTCCTAGCTAGAGAAAAGACGCTTGAAGAGCAGTTGGAATATAGTGAGGAGCAGCGGACCCTCTTACAAAACGAACTAGATACAGTTACAGATGATTATAACAAGGCAAACATGCTCTTACGCCAGACCCTTGGTGAGTCTTGCGCCCAAAATTAATTATACAGATTGTGTTCCATACTCAATCCATTATTTTGTTCTAGCCAAGGAAAGTGAACGTCAGGAAGCCCTTTCACAAAGCCTGCTGTACGATTTGCAAGTTGAAAATGGAGAACTTCAAAGAATCATCAGAGAGCAAAAGATGCTGAACAGTGAATTGAATCTCGTTATTGAAAAGCTACGCGAGGTCAGAGAAGATGAATGTGCTCAAGAAATTCAACCAACGACCCTTTTGAAGAAAAAATGTGCCTGTCAAAAAAAGGAAGTCAAACCTCTTTCTTCCTCTCCCAGTCCAAAGGCCACTCAGTCATACAATATTGGAGAAACACCTCGTGGCGAAAAGACATACAGAGGATATTTGCTGGTTCAATTACGGAAACGTGGACACATTGTCTCTGGCGCGACTGCTACCCGAGTTGGTCTGACAATATTTTTTTTTCTTGTCACTTTCCTAGCAAGTAAAGGTTGGAGCACGTCAGGTGAAGACAAACGTGTGAATGCATGGTGGTACCTCAAAAAAAAGCACATTACAAAGTAGTTTGAATTCCTGAAAATTTGTATTTTAACTCAGAACTTAGTCTTACTCTCATATAATTATCAGAGATTTTGTGAAATCTATTCTCTATCTTTTTTTTTATTTCCAAAACTATTATAGTGATGATGGAATTTTTGACATTCTAATTGTATCACTCAAAGCCTGTCAGCTAAAAAAACTCTTCAAGTAAAAACAAGATTGATGGCTCAAGAGGAATAAAAAACATGGTGAAAGCAGGCAAAAAGCTGAGCAGGGAAAACCAAGAAATAACTTTATTCATAACTCTGGATGAAAATGAACCTACATTTGAAAATCTCAAAGTAGAAATTGTAAATCAAACCAAGTTATCTTGAAATTCATGTGAAGAATTATAAATGGAGAGAGAAAGTACAGAAATAAATTCTTGATGTGACTCAGAGGGAAAGGTATTTTGCCATATTTTTAATGCTTATGAGATGTGTGAGCCTAGCAAAATGGTTTATTTTCCCCTTGTCACCATTCAAATTTTACTGGGAATGACAGATTGCCATGTTACCATAGTGTGTTACTTGCTGCCAATACAGCTGCGCAAGGCATCTTTCTGTACCAGATTTTGGCCTGTCCCAAATGTGAGGGACCAGAAATACAAAAAAAAACCTTTTTTTTTGAACATTTTTACCCACGTGGCTGCTCCATTTCTGGCAGATGAGCAAGCCCACATGTTTGATTCACATTATGTGTAATTATTTATGAGCATGCAGTTGAATAAAAGTCATAGTTATGGTCTTATAAAGCTTCCATGCCCATACCTGCATCCCATAAGCCCATGATTATGGACTTAAATTATGGACATATGCTGATATATCGGTAGTGTCCCAAATCTGCAACTTGAAAAATATAAAAAAATAGAACGGCTGGATAAAAATCCAAGCCAAGATACATCCGGGTTCCCCTGGGTCTCAGGACTCCAAAAATGTAGTCAAAGTGTGTGTGTGACCCAGGTCTGAAACACTGGGCAGGCCCGCGTCCTCAACTCAGTTTCGCAGGCAGCTCGGTACAATGCCAATAGGGTGTTCCCCAGAACGGTGATGAATATAAGCTACTATTAAAGTAAAAAAGAATTGAAATGAATTGTCAAAGAAAAGAAACAGATCCTTGGATCTCACACACCCTTGAGCCATTGAGAGAATGAGTACACAAGGAGTCCCCCCTGGCTAAGCCAACGGGGCAAAGAAATATAGTGAGCGCTGAAGCGGGCAGAACAGATTAATGGTATGGAAAAAATGGGCTCAGAAGTTGACATATGAAGAAAATGATGAAGGATTGGAATTTTAAAAGACAGATTTTGTGAGGTTGAAAGAAGAACAAGAATATGCAGTTGTTGATGCCAATTCATTCAGAAATTTGGACAGATCTAACTACATTCTGTGTTCAAAAGCATATGTCAGCACTAAGTTGCCACCCATACAATTTTATATTAATTACTAACCTTTTTGCTTAAATCAATCACAAATAGTGCCGCCTTACTTATCTTAAAACATCCCTGAGGTAATTTACACGTAGCTCCATGACCAATGATGTCGTCAATCTGTATATAGTCTTTTTTATTTTTTGAATTATACACGATGTGTGTTCTGACATATGGCCAATTCTTAAATTCATGTTTTTTTTTATCAGCAGCTGATAATTCGACAAATCTCTCCACTTCAAACCAGAGGTGGATTTGACTGGGTTCATCTTTTTTGGCTGAATAACTCATTGTAAAGATCTCGTTTATCTGGCCGCAAACTTGATGAGTTCCACCTTTAGAATCCAAGATTCGATAAAATATAGTGCTGTTACCGGTGTGTTGATCAAAAGTCGAGTAGGTGACATAGCCAAATTTGATTGACTTCTGTTGGTGAACTAGCCTCGGAATCATAATCGCAGATTTTTTTTTTGTTGAAGACTTGTAGACACTGGTAGACAATTCTGCTTCGCAAGAAAACTTCTTCTTGAAGCTACGCACAATCTGCTCGTGAGCTTTGATATCCAATGTTTCAATCTTTTTTGGAGCGTAATTCAACTTTGATATATCAATTCTATCCGGATTTGCGGCTTGCGAAAACTGGCCTACGCTTTTGCTTGGTGCTAGGAAATTCAAAAGAGGTTCGGAAGTTTCTTCTGGGAGATGCTGACACAGATGAGGCAGAAGATTGTGCAAGTTTTGGGCTGTCACCCATCGCCGCAGTAGGGTCAGATCCCGTGATTCTAAAATCACAATGAAAATAAGTCAGATTTTGAGTTTGCGGAATTTTATCAATGAGATGAACTGCTTACCGATATGGTTGTTTGTGGGTATTGAAGCAAGTGAGCCGTTCAACCTTTCAAATGACCAGGCTGTCCACTGTGGTGCTGCACCTAACTGATGAAGGCCATCAGGAAGATGAAGAGCCAAATGATGGTTTGGCTTTGTTGTGAAGGAAGGGAAGATATCTAGAAGCCCTTGACGATAAGCCTTGAGATGAAAACGCAAGGCTTGAATGTCTTCGTTGCCTATCTTCAAACTTCGAACAATGTTTACTATGCTGGTTAGGTGTAAGATATTTTCAAAGACTCCGATGCCAAAGATGTTACAAGACTCATTTTCGAAAAGAATGCGGATCAGGGTGGGAATCATGACCACCTCAAATAGAATGACCCATTCGTCCGCCTTGAGTTTTCCACCTTTAGCTGCGCCAACTGTTGATGGCACGCGTCCAATCCAGCTCGGTAGTGTGAATTCGGCATTGACGTCTCGCAGTGTCTGAAGATTTTCTGTCTTGCCAAAAAATCTTGATCCAAGAGGATTCAAATCAGTATGAGCCTCGCAATCAAATTCGCTAAACAATTCATCGTCCTCGCTTTCTTCCTGATTCAAATCCTCATGCAAGTCTAATTCGGAGTCAAGAAACGAAGCGGATTCGGAGTAAGCAGTTTCTGATCCAACAGCACACGCAAGATCCAGGTTTTCAAAAAGCGCTAGAAGTTCTAAGGTGGAGTCATTCTGCATATCCTTTTGATTTCCTTCGCAGTTGGGAAGCTGAGTATCTTCCAAAGCGCTGAGTTCTGAACCCCTTTCAACATCCAAGTGGACACTTTCGGTTTCGGGTGAGGTGCTTCGGTGTTGGAAGGGTTGTTCATTGTTAGATTTTTTGGCAGGCATCTTAAGTCCAAACAGATCTCGACCATGATGATGCAATAGGCCAAGAAAGATGTTATGCATTGGCTCAACAACTGCATGGGAAAGGGGATTGAAATAAGGAAGTTCGTATAGTACTGAATAACGGACGCCATGAGATTTGAATATTTGAGTACGTTCGGCAAGGGTGGTTGCTTTCTTCCATTTGATTGCTTGCTTCCTAAGTACATCCGGATTCCTTGGGCGTAAATCGTCTAAGTCAATGCTGTCAATCTTGTTCTTGGTTACATGACAGAAAGAGCACAGATGATTCTTTGAGCTGTGTCCTGCCATTCCCACAACCTTCCGGATTGCTGGAAGATCACAGATTATAGGCCCAAGCATCACTTTAATAACGCGGCCATCCTTGGGAAAATTGAAGGTAGATCTGAACTTGATACCAGTCCAAAGCTCCTTCAGCTCCTTAACTAATGGCTCTAGAACATGATTCATTTGAGTGAGAGATGGTTCCGTTGGCCCAGGTATTAATCCGGCCAAGAAGATATTCTCGTGAGAAGCTCGGAGATCAGGAGGTAAATTGAGACAGGTCAATGCGATTGTGCCCACAGAAATATGCTTCCCAGCAGTCTTGTTTCCTGATGGATTGAACCAATCAACATTTAGAGAAAAAACTAGATTTCCAGAAAAGCTAGTGAATTGTTTGCCGTCCGAGGTTGTCAGGGTTTTCCACATGTTAGAATCCCAGATATCGCTGATACTAGAGTTTTCAGGAGGAGAAAGTGATTCCTCAAGCAGATCTTCAATTCCAGGTCTTGTCAAGAAACGTGCCAACCAGTGAGTAAACTTTTGAGTTGAGAAGTACCGAAAAGCTTCAGTGCTGCGGGTACCGTCAGAAGTAGTTTTGTACAACGGTTCAAGGCATTTTCGGCTTCTTCGTGTTTCTCGAGCAGTACACGCGTGAGGAGGTTTGTTCATCGGATAGAGGTGAAAGCACCGGCGACAGCAGATTGTCCTTTCAATTTCGGGAGCAAGCTTCAAATCATTTATTATTTTTCGCATATCATTAGGTATGTATAACTGCTTTGGCGGTATTTGCAGGTCTGATACAAAAGTCTTCAGACTAGCAAGTGTTTTGTTTGTATTCTGAGAACTCAAATTAAGGATCAGATGTTGACAAGCACACAGAAGCGCCCTCACCAGGCATTTCGGATGTATGATTTTTGTGAAATAGGTGTAATTTGAAGGAAGAAAACGTTCTGAAAATGAAGGATTGCTTTTCCAAGATCAGGAAAATATCTGCAATACTAGTTCAGGATTGAAAGAACAACTTACCGCAGTCAACAGTCGTTCCCTTCCACAATATGTGATTAGGATCCAAAGTCAGGACTTTTTCTGAGATTGAAGTAGAATCCAACGCCACGGGATTAAGATGCGGAAGTTCAACAAAGTCTTGATGGAATTGAGAAGCTTCAGCAGGAGGTTCGCAGGAAACTTCAGTTTTGGAGCTTCTTTCATTTTCTTGATTGAGAGCTGCGGAGCTCAGCGAAATTTCAGTTTGATGTTCTCTGAAAGTTACCGAGTTTTTGTTCCATTCTCGACCAGAAATTGATTCTCCCTGGTTGTCAGTGTGACTAAACGTAGCACATTTAACGCACCGGCAGAGGATCCAGCAGGGCGGCATGATAAAAATTTGCTTAATTCAAAAGGACAGGGGGGAAGAAGAGGTCAAAAGCTGGATGCTAATGTCCCCCAGCATGTTCATACGACTCACAGAAGCTATGAGTACGTAAGCATCAATTCTACTAAAAATTCCAGATCCTTCATGAGTTTTCCAATGCACGGTGAGCTGCAGCTTCACAGCACAACGTAATCTCAGCTTGTTACAATATCTCTCTTGTTGGATGCTCACACAGGGTATGTGATTGTGGTTGCTATGAATGGCTCATCTTATCCAGTCAGATCGTTGACTCAATTGATTTGAAGTCAGCAACAAGACATAAATAATATCCACTTTTTCCTCCTTCGGTAAGAGGATTTCATAAAAATGTCGACCACCAGCTCTGAAAAACCAACGAAGAGAAGATCAGATGATCTGGAGTTGCCATTTGAGGAACCACATAAATCTCGCAGGTTGGATTTTATGGTCAGCAAGCGTTCATATTTCTTGTGAGAATGTTAATTACTTATGCAATAAAAAACAGAAATACGCAATCCGATTAGATCCCAAGGCATACGAATTCCTTGTGAATCAATCAGCGCTGGCCTACTTATTTTTTAGCATTGGAAACCCCTTGAAGGCGGCGGTCGCTTATGAAGACTTTCTAGGGCTTTGTTCCCGTTCCCATTGGAGTACTTCTATCATAGAGGGTGGACAACTGGTCATAATCCAATCAATCTTCAACCTCACGCGGTGCTATCTTGCCTTGGGCCAATCTGACAAGGCGCAAGATACATTACAAGAGCTGTGGGACCCAACGAGTACTAAATCCATTAGCTTTGGCCATTCACTTTTTAGTGAACTTGCATGGTTATATTATGAAGTGAAAGATGCCTGCAGTAAAGTGAGTCAAGTGACAAAGCATGTCATCTGGTATATTTCACTGACAGGATGTTTTTCTTTCAGAGGCGTAGCCAGCGACTAAACTCTCGCAACCTAAAGGCTTATAACTATTTGGATTCTATCTTTTCAACACTATGAAGCATTTAATCAAAACCTCACCTTTTTTTAACTTATCTTCTGTTCTGCCTCTAATTGCACATTGTGATTTGTTATGGTACAAACAAAGTTAAACTAAGCTATTCATTTGAAAAAATGGGTTTCAGGCCAGGCAATAGTTCTTCTCACCCTTGTTGGTTCTTCAAAGAGCATGCCAAAACCTTCTCTACTCAATGAAATCAAATATATTTCCCCTGCCTACATTTACCTTTGATATTGAAGCTTGAGGATTCAGCAGATTGCTTTGTCTATTCCACAATTTTCTTCAAATTGTGATTCTTCTATGTTTCCAGTTCCAGGCATAAATTGTGGGTCAAGATTACCTTATCACATCATCTGACAACAAATCAAGGAGGCATGCCGCACATGGAAATATTCATGAGATTCCATGTGATTACAAAAATTCAATTTTTCCAATATAAGCTTTCTAACAGTCTCACCAGTGCTCATTTTTAAGGCTCATCAGAAGAAAAGTCTTCCTGGTATTATCCCATTTGATTGCTACAAGTTTTTTTAAAAGTTTTTGATGCAAAGCAGACTGGGGAATATGTAGTGTTACCAGGGGCCCAGGGGCTGCTCCAATTTCAAGAGAGAGTCTGTAGAAACAAAATCAGTTATATCTCAGGTATTAGCAAGTTCTATCAAGTTTCCAAAAAAAACCAAGTCTTGAGATGAGGAAAATGAATCCAATTTGGATGGGGAATTCAAATTTATTCTTCCTTATAAAATTAATGAAATTGTTCAATTCCTTCATTTCAGGGTTCCAGTAAGGGGACAGCAAAGAGGGGTTGTCCAATATTATGGCAGATTTCAGTTTAGGGTAAAAAGGTTATCAAAATGAAAAAAGCATGCTACATCCAGTCAAGAAGATTACAAGCAGGTATCTTTAATGTGGAGTCAGGGTAACTGGATGGATCTTGAACTAGAAGACAGAGATTGGTGGTTGGATAATAATCATGATGAGGTTAGGGAAGACAATATGAGAAGTATCAATTTTGAGACGTCAAAGATCAATATACCCAATTTTTGTTGGCAGAGAGGATTAAAAGTGGAGTTGTGCCAAAAGCTGGATGGATTTTGAGCTAAGACAACATTGATGCAACAAGCATATCTGTTGAATGATGTTGAGGAGGTGAGGGATTAATGCAATATTAGCATGAAGAATCAATTTCTGTGATGACCTCATCTAATCTAAGTACAATAAAACCTCAAATTCTTAATTTGTGGATCCGAGGTTTCCCTAGGACCGGGGGTTGTACGAGTATTTCCCCTGTTGTTTTGGATTGGCGCTAAACCCCCCCCCCCCGAAGCTAAAGGAATAACGGGTCACCCGGCACGAGGGGAAAATGTGTGTCCACAACCCGCTATTTATAGGCATAGCATCATGAACATCACCGACTCATGAACCTCCCGCCCGTCCGACTACCCCACACGAGGCTCCACCGAGACACGAACCCTGGATTTTTTGCTTCTCTTCTCGCAACCACCAAAAATTCTTGACGACCGGACGGGACGAGCCTTTCGGGCAAGTTTGCGCTCACCTGAGTCCTTTTCCGCACCGGTGCTTTTCCGTATGGGTACAGGTCAATTTCTGCCACACTAAGGCTTCATGAGCAGCTAGAATCCTCGCCCTTCCTGTACGCAAGCCTCCAGGGTTCATTACCCTCCCTGTACGCAAGCCTTCAGGCTCCATTATCAGAATCTGCTACTCCATAGGGAGCGAGCTGACGTTAGAGTCAGCTGTATCAAGCTTGGTTGGGCACCCGCCAAAGTGATTTGAGCCCGCTTGATTGCTCTCCGAGGGGGAATCCTCCCAGAGAACCGGGAGAACTATGAGTTCTCCGAGGGGGAATCCTCCCCGGAGAACTTCAAGTTCTCCAAGGAGGAGTGAACTTCAAGTTCTCCAAGGAGGAGTCCTCCCGGAGAACTTCAAGTTCTCCAAGGAGGAGTCCTCCCGGAGAACTCCAAGTTCTCCAAGGAGGAGTCCTCCCGGAGAACTTCAAGTTCTCCAAGGAGGAGTGAACTTCAAGTTCTCCGAGGAGGAGTCCTCCCGGAGAACTTCAAGCTCTCCAAGGAGCAGTCCTCCCGGATAACTTCAAGCTCTCCAAGGAAGAGTCCTCCTGGAGAACTTGGAGAACTCCTCCTCAGAGAACTTGAAGTTCTCCGGGAGAACTCCTCCTCGGAGAGCTTTAAGCTCTCCAAGGAGGAGTCCTCCTGGAGAACTCCTCCTCGGAGAGCTTTAAGCTCTCCAAGGAGGAGTCCTCCTGGAGAACTCCTCCTCGGAGAGCTTTAAGCTCTCCAAGGAGGAGTCCTCCTGGAGAACTCCTCCTCGGAGAGCTTTAAGCTCTCCAAGGAGGAGTCCTCCTGGAGAACTTGGAGAACTCCTCCTCAGAGAACTCCTCCTTGGAGAACTCCTCCTCGGAGAACTTGAAGTTCTCCAGGAGAACTCCTCCTTGGAGGAATTCCGGTTCTCCAAGGAGGAGTCCTCCCAGAGAAAGGAGGAGTTCTCCCGGAGAACTTCAAGTTCTCGGAGGGGAGTCCTCCCGGAAGCTTGAAGTTCTCCAAGGAGGAGTCGTTCTTGGAAAAAACTCACTGTTATTTGAACCGGAAACTACCTCTATTCGTGATGTCTTCTACGCGAGCAGCTAATTCGCCTCATCTTTCTGGCGGGCGTCCCAATTGTGCTGCTGTGCGGCCCTAAGGCTAGATATTATTTGTGGATCAATCGGCACGGATCTGGCTGGTCAAGAATCCGCGTAAGATTCTTAAAGTCTTTGGCAACGGGACATCCATCAATCTCAACCAATCTACTATGTAGCCGTTGCTCGTCGCACTTAGCCCGATCATGCAGATCTTGATTTTCCCAACCATCAAACTAAGTGGTCATTGACCGCGTGGGGGTAGGCCTTCCTAAAGATTGCTATAAATTATAATGCTTTGTGGCTAGACAACCTTGATTCATCAAAGCTGAGGGGGTTGGATATGAAAGATGAATGCCTCATGGGGCTTGAAAATATTCTGGAGGGTTAATATTGAGCCTCATGACGTTGGAATCAAAGAATCCCACTATTATAGGAATTTCTTTTTGTTCAATTCATTTCAATTTACATTTTTACTTCCATTCATGTGCATGTCACCAGGTTGTAACCTCTCCCATCAATTTATAAGGCTTGGATCTTGATTTGATAGATCTCTATGCATCAACCTTCAAAAATCTCAATCTGGGCCACATATTTTCTATTGAAAACGGATTGTCTTCAAAAATTGAAAAAAATGAGGGGATGGGCCCTTTGGAGACACCCTCAAAATATCCCTCAAAAGATACAATACAATGTAAATCTGAAGCCACCTCTGGTAAGGAGCTTAGCTTCTTCCCAGTGAGAGGATGAGACGCTCCATGGCCTGGACTTTGCCCAGTCCCATGCCTGATGCTCACCACACAGAGAAGGGAGACGCCTAGGAGGAAACAGTGGAAGTGATTAACTACATGACAATGCACTCATGTGCACCTTTTTGGAAGCTAGGGGAATTGCATTCACTCCCAACCCAACTTAATATTGATTTTGGATATTCCACTGGCTTCTTCATTCTTGGGAGCATGAGCAGAAGGGGATGCTCATCCATCCTTGTGAAGTTGTGAGTATCCTGAGTGCGCGTGACAGACGAGTGACAGCCACTGGCAGCCCCACCTTCTTCCGGTGGCAGGCCATGTGCAGTAGTGGGCAGTGCCACTGTCATGCAGCCCTTTGATCCGAGTCAGCATGCGCATCGACGGTTCAACCCACTCACCCACAAATGGGTCATCTGCCCCCGTGAGTACTGTCCATGAATCCAATTGAACTTCGAAGTGACCCTGTGTCCCTGCGAGCAGACTGCTGAATGCCCCCCTGAACCCTGCAGCTCACCGGAACAATCGCTCATGGCAGAGACAAGTAGAGACCAACCCACCGTACTCAGCTGCCCTCATACGACCCCAACTGCTTCTTATGTCCCAGCAACACCCGCGCTAACGGAGAAGTCACCGAGAAATACACATCCACTTACTTTTTCGAGGTGTGGTGAACTTTTCTCTCTGGCGGTACTCATATACTCGGAAACAGCGGGTGCAAGATGCTCACCGTGCCGCGTTTGGAACAGAATGACTTTGCGGCCGTGAATGATTTGCAAGTTTCTCATGAGCTAGGTATTCAATTCATCTCTCCAAATTGGAAAATCACTCTGAACGATTTTTTGTAATGACTTGCGCTCAACGAAAAAAAAAAACATATATATCCACAGAAGCCAACCCCCTCCGAGCTGCGCTTCATCGAACCGAACCAGCTCGTGGAAAATGCTACGTGATTTGCTATAACCCGAACCACGACCTGACCATGGCTGAGCTCACGCCCAATCAAATCTTGCCCATCATCACAGCATGGTACCTTTTCCCCCCACTCTTTATTTTTTTGACAATTGCATTCTCTACTTTCTCACTTTTCTGAACAACCCCGCTCTGTTTCTTCCCCTCAGGATTGACCTGTATTCAAAAATTAAGAGAGACTATCCATTCCTCAAGTGTATCCAAATGTAAGTGATGAGTTGGCCAGACGGCTGGCTAGTCTGTTTCTCCCTCATGCTCTTTCTCACCTCAATGCGCTGAATTTAATCAAGCAGGCCCTTTTTCTCGAGACTTGGCAGTTTGACTAGACTTGTTTCCCCACCAGATTTGAAAACAAAGGTGCCATGATGGGCTGTTCTAACCCGCATCCTCACAGACAAGTGAGCAGCCCCAACAATACGTGCCCACTGATCAGGCGCTCATTCCAGTGCTAATTTTGTGTCGAGATATTGTTTGCGCCTGTCCAGGTCTGGGCTCTTTTGTATATCCCCACGATCCCGACGAAAGTGCTGAAATCTCAGGATGATTTTGCGGCCTTGAAGATGGATGTTCCTGATGCAGCTTGCCTGGAAGATGGGCGACCTTGCCTGTTGCTATCCTATGCCCACTCTGAGCTGCATCCAGAGCCCTCCTCACGCGTGCTTCATCGCTCCAAGTTTTTCGTGGCTTTGGTGCCCTTCTGGGCCACCTGGCCATTTGAAGTACTCGTTCTACCCCACTTGCTCCACATCGCTAGTCTCGCGCACTTGCCCCCCAACGCCCACCTTGACCTTGCCAGAACCCTCTCCCACGTCACGCGCGCATACAAAAATCTCTTCCGCTGCAGTTTCCCTTACAGCATGGCCATCTTTTAAGCGCCTTCCCATGCCGATCAAGCTTCCACCGCCCAGCTGCATATCTCGTTCTGTCCTCCACTCCTCCGCTCTGCAACCACTCGCAAATTCTTGGTCGGGTAGGTTATTCCTAAGCACAGACCAATTTTCTGTTATCCTCGTTTTCTGATCGAGGCAGGGTTTTTTTTTTACTTTTTCACGGTGCGTGACGTTATGCGCAATCGACTTTAGCTTCGAGATGTTCGGAGAAACGCAGCGAGACCTGACCCCCGAATTGGCCGCAGAGAAATTGCGAGCCGCCGCGCTTGAACCATACTATATATGAAAAGTGATCTTTTAACGCCCTTTTCAATCCAATCTGATTCTGCCTGTTCCCCGGGTAAGATGTTAGACTCAGAATGTGAAGAAAGTAGACAGCATCAGCCATGCAACCATTCCCCCTTTCAATTGATTATGTCCTCCATATCAAGCGTATAATTCTTGAGGGAGGCCAGCTTTAGGCTCAGACAATGCTTTGCTTATATGTTGATGTTTTCGCACATGCATTCTGACAATCTACATTCAGAACCAGTGTCAAAACGACTCCGCATGGATGAGGAACTATTTTTTTGGGCCCATACGATTTGCCTAAAATGTTATAAATTGACAAATGCAGGGTCATTTTTGGCACAGCGGGGAAACAATCTCTTCCACTATTTTCATACCAATATATCAATAGCCTGCTGCGTGAGCCACAAGAAAACATACGCCTGGATCCATCTGCCGCCACGTATATCAGAATGACCTTCTTTGGGAAAGAAATTGTATTGTGCTGAAGGTTGGATGCCATTCACCTGGGTGTCGTCAGTATGTAACTTAGAGTGTAGTTTGTGAATTCACTGTTTTTGAACATGTCCAGGCACTGGCAGAGAGAAAGCAATGAGGCAAGGAGTGACAAACTTGAAAAAAAATAAAACAAGATAGAGCAGGGGGAGAAGCTGTCACAATTGTGGCTCAAATAAGCTTTGAGGTAACCCTAAGTCAACAAGCTCTTAGTTCCTTTATGATTTGGCCTGAGGATAAGCTAAGTTTGATTAATCTTCATCTGGTCAGTGATAGCCTAGTTGGAACCATGATCATCAGTCACCTACTGTTCCATTTCATGTAGTATTTTCTGTTTCTCAGTTGAATTATGGGTTCTCATCATTTCACATCTGCCTCAATCCAAACTCATTCACCTTAAATCTTAAATGGCAGTTGTGCTCTTCACTTTCTCCAGTCTCATACTGCCTGTTTCACCTTAATACACTCCTGCACTCCCAACAGTTGTGCTGGTCCCTTGGAGTTTCTCCATGCTTGTTTTACTTACAGCTACCACTGAAAGCCACTATCATTTACCATGAAAAACCAATTTTCACTTGATCAAGTGACATCTGGCTAACTTCAGACAGATATCCACAATCTATCCAGACCTTTCCTTTTCCTCAAACTGTGTAGAATGCATTCTGCTCATTATCAATGAGAAATGAGCTATTTTATGGGGATCCCTAAGAATTGGTACAATGGGAGCTGAGTAGTGCCACAGTAAATGCTGAGCTCCTGACCACCCTGAGCTCTGAACTGCACCAAATTTGGCTATGAGCTGAAACTGCCAAAGGGGTTTTATTGGTCACAACCCCCCGCGATGACATTGGCCAAGGCAACCAATAGAACATTTGTCACCCAGACCAATCTTTTATCAGGTGGTCCCACCAATACATTACAAAAAAGGGTAATGTATTGGTGGGCCCTGGCCAATACAAAATTTGTCTGGGTGACCAATTTTATATTGGTTGCTTCTGGCCGACGTTACCAGGGGGGTTGTAACCAATACAACCCCTTTGGCAAGAATTGAGCTAAAGCTCATTTGTTTCTGAATCTTTTCAAAATGAAAATCAAGAAGACAAAAATTGAATTCAGAGTAGGAATGGAGTAGATTTGAAGCTGGAAGCAAAGTTAAGTAATGTCACTTGATATTAAGTGAAAATTGTTTTTTCTGATTACACCATTTTAGAAAGTTGAGAGATGAGGAAATGGAGAGGGGAATCTTTAGGGGTGTTAATTTGGACCAAGGAGCATAAACTGATGATGGTGGGCAAGGAGGCATGCTCAAAATTGATGTTTATGTTTCATTTGGAGATTTAAAATTAAACCAATGTGAAAAGGAACCAAATGGAAAACTTGGTCAGAAATTATATAAAGATCCACTTGGAGAAACAGCTATGAGTAGTAGAAAAATGGTCTCAGCCAAGGAATACAAGGTAGGTATTTCTCAAAACCCTTGTTGATTTCTTTCTCTGCACCAAAAGATTCTTATAATATGTATTAGGCCCTGTTTGGAACTGTTATAATTTCAGGTGAAATAACACAGCACTTAGCTTGGGATCTATATGGGGATACAGAGTCAGATATGTAGAATCAAAATCTCCCCCAGCAAAATCTGGAAGAAAAATTCAGGACCTGAAATTCTAGATCTGACTTGGTAGCCCCTTACAGATCCCAAGGTAAGTTCCCCAATGGAAAATGTAAAAAACAAAACCACCCACAAATATGAGACCAAATTATTATGAAGTCAAAAACTACCACTTCCATCATCTGTATCAACATTTTTCTTAGGCCATTTTTAGAGTTGGAAGAGAATTATTAATCTTTTTCCCTATCTGAAGTGTAATATTAATATTATAATGATGAAGGTGTCCCAATTCCTCAAATCTGATTTCACAATTGGATAGAGCAGTGTCTCACATTTTCTTGATAAATCTTTTTTTGCATTTTTCTGTGGTTTTGTTTTTTGTAGATTTAATTGTCAATTATTAAACCTGAAACTATACCAGTGCCAAACACTCAATTGAATTTTAATATTTTAAGGTAATTATTCTGTGTTAGTTTGAGAATAGACAAAGTACTAGAAGGATTAATGATTAAGAGGTACCTTTAGTGGGTCACCCCACATGATTTTACATTATAAATCCATATCTGCAATATCTGCAATAAAATTATAAGAATTATTAAAATTGGAGATATATATGAATGGATTGTTTAATAATCAATTAAAGACCTTTGGATAACTTGAAGTATCTTTAGGGATGACACAGTCTTTATAATATAGAGATAAAATCCATTAATGGAGGACTTCCCTTAGGATCTGTAGGGGGCTAAAGAGTCAGATCTGTAGACTCAAAAACTAGAATTACATCCTTTGGGAGAAAAAATTAGGATCTGAAATTCTAGGTCTGGCTCTGTAGCCCCCTACAAATTCCATGGGAAGTCCTCCAATATAAGCAAAATTCCCCTAATTGTCTTATTTAACTTGTTTAGAATACAAAGAGATATACAACAAGGGTTTTTATATTATAAGTTGATCTCACCATTTCCTACTATAATTCTTCTCTTCAAATCACTTTGATATGATATATTGTTTTTACAATCAAGTATTGTCTTTTGCATAACTCTTGGTCTCTGGGCTGAAATTTTTTGTCTTCATTATGCATTTAAAAAGGACAAACTTAAATCTTAGTTTGCTCCCATCCCCCAAATTGCCATCATGCAATGCACTAAGGTCTCAGCTTGTTCTGCTCTCCCACTCTCTCCCACCAATATCTGGCAAACCTAATGCTTGTTTTGCTTTTTTCATGAGGTGATTGCAGATGTGCAGGCATTTTGTGAAGTTACCTTGTGATATCTGCAAGGGATTTGCCTCTGCACAGCCATTTCTTATTCATGCTTTATGGGATCCAAAACAAAAAAATTGTTCAAGAGTCCAACAGTTCTGCAAAACACAATAAGTTCAGATCTACCTTCATTATTTCTCTTGAACAGCTGCCATTGTAACTGGTGGAACAGTGTTCACACCAGCCTCTTGTGCTAAAATTTATGTTTTCATGATTGATTACTATCATCAGGCATATCTCAGTACAACTTATCTTGGTCAGAAGAAATCAAAAAAGAAGTTCTTCTTAACAGAGTGATTGCTTTTTACTGTGCTACACTGACAATATGGGGAGCATACACCATGGGGTGTGTTTCTAAAATCCTGCCTGTCTGCTTTGCAAGAGAGCGTCCAGAAGACGCCTCAAGGGTGCCCATGGGACAAAACATCCTTGAAGAGGCCCCTGGATGCTTTCCAAAAAGAAAACCAAAGCATCTCATGGGCACTTATTCTATACAGCGCCCGGTGGACGCTTTTGTAAAGTGTCCAATGGGCTTTTCCTGACAGAGGCAAGCATTGGAAAATTTGCAGAAGCTTCCATTGGTCTCTTTGTAGAATAAGTGCCCATTGGATGCTTCCATACAGCTTCCAATGGGTGCCTTCTGGGTGGAGGGACACACTGTGGCTTCACTACAGAGATGTCTTTGGCCAGGCCCTATTCCAATGGCTGCTAGCCTTGCTGTCATCACACCCCTCTTAATGTTCATGATGCCTTCATGAGGGTGTGGGTTTGACCCCTTCATGGTATCTTAGGGGGAAAAATATCATTTTTGACCAAACCTCCTTTAGGATGCTCTCTGGACAGGTTGAAACCATCCATTGGATACTTCCCAGATGGCTCTGTAACCACCATCCCAGGACTGTCCCAGTTAGAGGTCAACCAATGGACAGTTCTCTGCCAACAAGATTCTGGATGGTTTGCACACCAGCCAAGAGCTCAACCATTGGGTTTCCTCTGGAGCCCATGGTGTAGCTGACCTAATGTTGCTCTGACCAAATGAAATAAAAAATGAAGTGAATGCCCTTGATTCATAATCATATTTCATTGAACCAACTCACGCTTAATACCTCCATGATACATCACGTATGGGGGTTGTATTGGTGGGCCTCCACACTGTTTTTTCACTATGCATTGTATCACCAAACCAATGCATTACCAATACACTTCATTGGGGGGGGGGGGGGGGTTCAGCATCAAGAATATCAATTTAATCTTGTGGTAGACTTTGATGACAAAAAATGATCATGAACACCACTATTGGGTTCAGAAAAAATACAAAATAAACACCAATATCAATATGTGTATTGTATCATTTACATCATTGCTCCCACTCTATCACACAATTCCTTAGATCCAAATTGAGATGAGGATCAAAATGTAATTGGTTGTATGGTTTCTTGAAGGCACATCAGAGAGGAGACCATTATCCATGGAGCATTTGTTGCTGGTGTAGCTTCCTGGGGAGAACAGTAAGTAAGTTAGAAGCAATGCACACAGCCCATGACAAAAACTTATTTCCAGCCACTTGAGGGTGCATTTGGAAAAAAGGGATCCAGAGTTTCTTCCTGGTATCATCTTCATGACTGGAATTCTGGGTTTAGATTTATTTATCACCAGGTTGTTGGCACATGTCAATAGTGCTTGTTGGATTGAAAAAAAAAACAAGTGGAAACAGAAGGTTTCAGATGGTAAATGATGTTGTTCAACATGGGAGCCATGATGTGTTTTAAATCAGTGCTGCCAGTTTAAATAGTCAAAAGTGATGGACCTGTACATTTATAGGGGGGGTGTATTTTCATCTCTACATTTTCTGAATCCGGCTCTGTAGAGGGCTATATACAGAACCAAAGGGAATTTCTCAATTGATGCAACACAATGTTTGCTATCAAGTGACCATTGGTCTTTCATGGTGCCTCATGGCCTTGAATCATGCAGGGACCCCACGTTTTGTTCTCTCTCCACACACAGGAATTTCTTGGAACCCTTCACCACCGACAAACGGCTCAACTTTTCAAGGCTTCCAGGTAATCAGGGGCCCACCTCCCAAGAAAAAAGCAAGGCAAACAATCTATTGGCTGGTGCAACTGACATTATCAATAATGAGAAAGATGGTATTTCTGAGAAGCAGGGAAAAAGATGGTGTGGCGTTTTGGGGCGCATGGAGCTTCAACAGGCACTCAACGGAAGCTTCAACTTTCAAAATGCTGTAGGGAAGGAGAACAAACGAGGCCACTGATGATTAGAAGCTTGGGGAATGGCGACCAACTTGCGGTGGGCTGGCTAGAGCAGATGTGATGAGGATTACCGGTCCATAGAATTCACAATCATAGGGCATAGGGGACAAGCACAATGCACTTTTAGCAGAGTTTGTTTTAAGGGGACGGTGAGCATAACAATGCGGAGCATGGTTTTTTTCTTCTTCTTCAATTTTGGGCAGCAGCGGCGGCGTATTTTTACGACTTGACTGCGGCAAGCTTGGCTTTGCGCTCCGCTTGGCGCTTGGCCACCACCTCCTTGTACTCAGCCAGTTGAACCTTCTGCGCTTTGTTGCGGCGACGGTTCAATGATCGAAGGTGTCTTCGGCGTTGGAGACGGATCTGCGGATTATGATGGGGCGGGTGAGAAGATGACCCAATGTGGAGCTGGGTGTAGAGATGGGGGGTGGCTTACCGGGGTGACCAATCGTTGGATCTTGGGGGCCTTGGTGTAGGGCTTGGCGTCCGGGTTCTTGGCGCTCTTAACTTCACGACAAACAACAAACTTGCGGACATCGTCTTCCTTGGTGAGGTTGAAGAAGCGGCGGATCTTGGTGGCTCGCTTGGGCCCGAGTCGTTGGGGGAGCACGGTGTCGGTCAAACCGGGGATATTGTTCTCGCCCTGCTTGATGACAATGAGGGACAGGGCGGCAATGTTGGCAGCCACGATGCACCCGCGGACGGATTTGCGTTTGCGCTCACCAACCCGACGGGCTTGGAAGCAAGATTGGCCCTCGGAGAGCAAGAAGCGAACCCACTTGGGTGTCAGGACACCTTGTTTCATGGTGAACTGCACACACAAGAGAGCAAGGAAATGAGCGAGAAAGCCATGCATATATGTGCATTCGGAGTCACGGCACTCACACCCTGCTTGTCGTTTCCACCAGAGATTCTGAAAGTGTAGCCCTTGAACTCATCTCAGAGGGCATCAGCATCCACATCTTGACCCATCCCTGTGACAGTAACAAAATGATATAGATGAGTGATCGAGCATGAACAAGAGAGCGAGAGAGAGAGAAAGAGACGCACGTTTTTTGTAGAAAATTTGGGTCTTGCGCTCTTTTGCTGGCCAGTGGCGGGGTTGGCGATGTTGAGCTTCATGGTCGTTGGTTGCGTGTGGGCTTTGCGTTCAGAGCGGAGACTGAGGGGCAGGAAGGAAGGAAGGAGTGCTCAGTGGCTGTCCGCTGCAATCCTCGAGGATTCCTCCCGGAGAGCTATGAGTTCTCCAAGGAGGATTCCGAGGATTCCTCCCGGAGAACTATGAGTTCTCCGAGGGGGATTCCGAGGATTCCTCCCGGAGAACTATGAGTTCTCCGAGGAGGATTCCGAGGATTCCTCCCGGAGAACTATGAGTTCTCCGAGGAGGATTCCGAGGATTCCTCCCGGAGAACTATGAGTTCTCCGAGGAGGATTCCGAGGATTCCTCCCGGAGAACTATGAGTTCTCCGAGGAGGATTCCGAGGATTCCTCCCGGAGAACTATGAGTTCTCCGAGGAGGATTCCGAGGATTCCTCCCGGAGAACTATATATACTTCTCCGTCCGGAGAAACACTTCTCCGGAGAATTTCTCCTTGGAGAATTGCACCGGCAAACTGCGGAAAACACTTTCCGCTTTTTGCCGGGTTTTGCCGAAGTTTCCCGTGGATACTTTGCCGCAGTGATTTCTTGGGGGATTAAAACCAATGAAATTGATTACATTGGTGTGAACCCACCAATGAAATCCATTCCATGGGTTTGGCTCACACCAATTAAATTGAATCCATTGGTGTGAACTCACATCAATGAAATCAATTTCATCGGTGTTGGCCTACCCAATGAAACCAATTGCATTGGTGTAGGCTAACCAATGTAAACTCACATTGGTTTGCAACCAACCAATGTTAATTTACATTGCTTGACACACACCAATGAAATTATTGCTTGCTTAATGTGTTAACCAAGCTTTCATTCATTGGTGCATTTCATGTGGATTAGCATTGCCAAAAATGCCACCAATGATCACAATTACATTGGTTGCGCAGCCATCCAAGTTCAAGTTGGTTTTCCTGTAGGCTAGTTAAACTTGGTTAGCAGAACACTTGTATTTACTTCAACCAAGTTTAACTTGGATCTATATTGCATTGGGTCAAGCTCAACCAAGATTGAATTGGTTGAGTTGACCCCAGTTTGCCTGGGTTACACCCAACCCAGGCAAATAGGCTGGCAGTGATACGGCGTAACTGATTGACTGTAATAATAATTGATGATGATGAAAAACTTTTGGCGTGGAAAGAGGGCTCTATATATACTAATTTCACTCATAGTGGAGGATCTTTCTGCCTGTGTGCGTGTAGTAACTGGTTTTCAGCGCAATGTGGCCAATTTGGGAGATTGGCACTAACAAGGCTCATCCCAATGACACTGCTGGTCATTAATTTTGCGTCACAAGTGCTTTCCATGACCTTAATAAATTATTTAGTCATTGTAACTAAGGTACATAGCAACACTGACGTGTGAATGTATCTGAAATGGGCCACAAATGACGCAAATGGGCCACAAATGGCTAAGGCCAATCATTAAAGGCCACACTGGCTATGTTACTCTTATGTATTCAAGGTTTTTATTAACAAAACCTTGTAAATGAACCACATAGAATCTACTTTTACCCTAGTTACACTTGTACATATGTGGTAACTAGGGGATTAGCTATTTCTACGCATTTGGCCAATTTCCAATTGGATTATATAATCCACGCGCGGGGTTGGAGGATTAAACCCCAATTGGGCCTAACTCCTAAACTATACACAACACCTCAATTATAAGTCCATAATTGGTCATTTCACATATAGTATGCATATATAACAATTACATACGTGTGTAATGTCCGTGTGACATATGTTTGTGGCCAATTCTTACGGGTAATTGGTTCAAGGTGAAGGAGTAGGAAATTAGGGGTACTTCCAGTGAGGGACCCCACATTAATTTGCATGAGGATTCAGAATATGACATAATATTCTAAGTTATCCTCAAGGTTTAGAATTTATTTAGTATTTTTGTAAAAAGTAGTTATTATTTTAATTTGTTACTTATTTTTTTATGGTGCCAGGACTTTGCTAAGCTTACACTAAAAACATTTGCAATTCTACCCAGAAGGAAAATGTAAACTTGGGATGGGCAAAACATATACCCAATTTTACAAAAAATGGTCAGAAGTGAAAAATAAGCTATACTGAGCATGCTCAGCATTTTTTTTTTTTTTTTACAAACTGAGCAAAAATTATTTTTATTCATTCTGGCAACTTTAGGGGATTTTGCTGAGCATGCTCAGTTTTGCTCAATTTTTATTACTGAGCCATTTTGTTGAAAAAATTTAACATTTTGCCTAACCCAAACAGTTGTTTTTTCTTTGGGTAAAATTACAAATGTTTGTAGTGTTATTGGATAAAAATAAGCAAAATGAGTTTTTTGTACATTATTAGTCATATAAATGGGTCTTGATATGGTAGTAATAATGTCTCTATTTATGTTACCTTTGTCAGGTTGGCTCTGTCATAGTAGCAAGCTGACAGGCGATGCCTTCTATAAAAAGATTGAGGTGGATTTCAACCAATACAGTAAAATCCATTACCGCAACGCCGAGCAAATAAAGACTTGGTATGTCTTGGTCTCTCCTTCTTGATATTCACAAACAACCAGCTCATTGACTCCTCTACAGATGGACTGCTCTCAACACGGCCACCTTGAAGTTCTCAGCAATCTACAACGCGATCGAACGCAACCCCCCCAGCGGAACTGGTCCTGAAGACTGGCTCAGAGCCGCTCACACTGTTTATCAAGATCAGACAAAGGGGACTGCCTTCAACTCCGTTGTGGCTTGGCACAAGGTTCGGTTTGCTGCAAAATGGCGACCTGACAAGAGCAACAATGTTATCCCAACTTTCATGGGCTCTTCAGACACGTTCAATGGTCGCTCTGACATCTCGGCAACTGCCAGTGGGATGTGTACCCCCTCAGTTTGCTCCAGTACCCCACTTACTCGCCCAATTGGCCAAAAAGCGGCTAAAAAACGCCGAATCAAAGGTAATCTAGATGACGAGAAGCTTACAGCGGCAATTGAGTTTACTGAGATTGCAAAGGAACGGTTGGAGTCACTCAATAAAGCTACTGCACTCTTGGAGGCAAAAAATCTCATCTCAGAGAAACGCTTGAAGCTAGAAGAGAAGAAGTACCTCTTAGAAGAGAAGAAAGTGCACCTTAACGAGGAGCACCAATTGATCAAGCTCCAGGCCCACAAGCTCAAAATGCTCCGTGAGAAAGAAGACAATACCAATGAACCAGGGACCAACAAAGTCTTGAAGATGATGAAGAAAAAGATCATGAACAAATGGTTACCCCCAATGTAGATTCTCACTTTGCAGATGCTCTCTAGCTCTATGCCCCCTCTTCCCCCTCTTCTTCTTGTTTAGAGACCAGAATCCTGTCTAGTGGAATTATATCTTATTCATATCTGTTTTTATTGGGAAAGGAATCCATTCCATTGAAGCAATAACAACGCTTGCTGATTTTGTTAATTAGTCATGATGAGCAAATCAAATAGTGAGAGTTGATTACACTTATATGATGATAAGGAAAAACATGATAGAGAAAAAACTATTCAGCCTCATCGCCTCGGATGAGCCAGTTGTGAATCTTGAGATCTTCACGTAACTGAGCATGTGCGACACAATTATGTAAATTTTGGTTATTCTGTATGTATCCAGACATGGTATGAGTGAGGCGGGAATCAATGTGGTTTGGAATGATCTCAGCGAAGGAATTGGTGTTGCTCAAGAAGGGGTCATCAGATGATTGGTCTTCCACAATCATATTGTGGAGAATGATGCAACAGTTCATGATTTGGATGACAAAATCTTTATCCCACAACCTACAACCAACAGTGAGGATGTGCCATCGAGCCTGCAGGACGCCAAAGGCCCTCTCAATGTCTTTGCGAGCTGACTCTTGAAGTTTGGCAAAGTGCTTTGATGCACCATCCTGTGGATTTCTGATTGAGGTAACGAGAGTTGACCAGGGTGGATAGATCCCATCCGCCAAATAGTATCCGGTCCTATATTTGTGACCGTTGAGTGTGTATTGAACTAAATCTTCTGCACCAGAAAGTAGTCGATCAAAGAGGTGACTTCTTTGGAGTATGTTGATGTCGTTCAAGGCACCCGGATTTCCAAAGAAGGCGTGCCAGATTCGAAGGTTCTTGCTGGCGACGGCTTCAAAGACCATCGTTGGTTTCTTTTCTTTGCCTTTAAACTGCCCAACCCAGCCGGTTGGGCAGTTTTTCCATGCCCAGTGCATACCGTCAATGCTTCCGATACATCCTGGGAAGCCGCGATCTTCATACTCCTGGAGGATTATTTTCAATTCATCGCGGTTGGGAGGTCAAAGATATTCAGAGCCGTAGATTTCGATCATGTGGCTCACAAAAAACTTGAGGGTCCGAAGTGCAGTCGTCTCTCCAATACGGATATACTCGTCGATTGAATCAGCGCTGGTACCGTATGCAAGCTGGCGGATGGCAGAAGTTATTTTTTGATGAGGTGTGAGGCCAATCTGGCCACAGCAATCCTGCAACAAGGAAAAGTTTTCAGCCCTGCATCCAGCTATCAGGCTGAAGAAACGCACCTACAGCTTTGAGAATCCAGAAGCGATGATGTTGCTGGAGATCCTGACATAAAGTGTCAAATATCCTCTTGCTCATGTGAAAACGTTGCTCAAACATGCGATTGTCGTAGACTGGATTTGCGATGAAGTAGTCTTTCATTAATCAAGTGTGACCTTGCAGTCGCTCGCGGTGGATTACTGCTCTGTGGCCAGCACGTGCTGTTCTTTCGGAAGCTGAAGAGATGCTGTTGAGGAGTTGAAAGAATATCTCCTCTTCTTCCCATTCCAAGAGATGTTTGTTGATGAGCTCCATGGCTGATGGCCAATCTTCAGAGTTTGAGTTGAAGAGAGCACGAGGGTTGCGGCACCCTCGGTATCTCTCACTCTTTTTGTATACAGTGCCTGTTACAGACACGGGGGTGGTTTCCGCACATTCTGTAGCTGTTGGGGTCTACGGGGCTCCCCAGCTAACTAGAAACTTACCAACACGGGGGTGGATGCTCTAACAACTCTAATTATCTGTGGCTTATAACATGTTTTTCTTGATTAACTCATCTGGCTTGACTATAAGAGACTGAGAAGCCCTGTCCAGTTTGTTTCTTCCAAGACTCCTGTTTCTTCCTCTCAGTTCTTTATTTAATATGGGTTGTTACTCCTTCCCTTCTTCCTTGTCTCCGGCTAAAAATTCAACAGTTGTTGCTTCTCCTCTCATTCTGCAGTTGTTCAACTTGTTCCTACAGCAGCCATACACGTATATAACTTTCAACAACTTCCACTTCTGTCTCTGCAGACCCATGCCAAACCAATACACTCATCCAATCATCTCTTTGTAGTAATGATTTGTGTCTTATTAACTCCTTTCTACTCACTGTGAATAGAGCCTTGAATTCCAAGCATACATTCAACCTATTTACATCCTTAACATTTGTGAAAATCTAACAGCGTTCCTCACAACATCTATATTCACCCTGGCATGATATTTTATCCATCATCTGGAGCAATATATTCTATTCAAACACACACAAACCGGTCAGTGGAAATATCACAGCTAAGGCCACATGTTTCAAATATATTTCGACTTACAGACTCCTCAGTCCTTCAAGTTCATGCTTCAAAGATCTACCTATGAACCACGCTTACCACTTTGTCTTGACCGCGCAGCTTGACGACCAGTAAATTTTGGCAGTCAGACACCCTTGATAAGGCTACATAGAGCTGTCCGTGAGCAAAAACTTCCGTTTTGAGCAACACACCAACACGCTTCAACGTTTGACCTTGGCTTTTATTTACCGACATGGCGTAGGCTGGGCACAAAGGAAATTGATATTGGAAGAAGCTCAACGCGGATTCCTTACTTCCTTTGTGATGATGTTTGATCTTAAGTATCATTACTTCATTGCCCAAGAACGCGCCAGCTAGAAGCCTCCCCACCAGAAAGCCGTCACCTAACTCTGTGATTACCATTTGTGAGCCGTTGCACACGCCTTTGTTCACGTATAAATTCCAAGTTATCACAATCGGCATACCAACCTTAATCAAACGTAATAGGTGTTCCGGCAAACCTGACATGGAGAGTTTATTCAAGCATTCCTCCGGCAAGCTATTGCAACCATCCGGGTCGGGGTAATTGATTGACTTTGACACAAAAGTGGCCCCCGGCAGCTTCTCGACGATCATGTCATTCAACACCCGGACGTCCTTATTCAACGGCGCTAAGATGCATCTTTTGTACAAATAATCACCATTCGGCCCCGGACCCTCATGAAAGCGATCCAACAAATCCTCATACACAAATTCGCACAACGCCTTGTTACTTTTGGCAAGGTTTTGTTTTGACGTAATTGATACATGTCTCAATCGGGTGAGCGCAAAGTCGTCAGTCTGCCTTCTGCCTTCTCCTAGTTTCAACAACGCTGCCACAAATTTCTCATTCTTTTGCCCGTACGGTCCAGCCAATGCAGAAGCAAGCGGCATATTCTTCGTGAGTTTATATTCAATAATCAAACCCCAGAACACCGTTGACTTGATGGTTGGATTCAATGAATCAGGATACTCATTATATTTAACTATGGGAAGAATCTGGCAAAAATTGCCAGAGAATACTACTGTCTTGCCTCCACATGGAAGTGGGTTGCCGGCTAAATCTTGAAGTGTTCTATTCAC
Source organism: Puccinia coronata f. sp. avenae (assembly GCA_002873125.1). NCBI lineage: Eukaryota > Fungi > Basidiomycota > Pucciniomycetes > Pucciniales > Pucciniaceae > Puccinia > Puccinia coronata. Next base: position 50,137 of record PGCI01000286.1, on the reverse strand, counting down.
CGCGCTGATTACATATTTGTGAACTGTCACAATCTCATCCCAAATTATGAGCCGGGAATTTATAAGCATTTGACCTAGGGGCAAACTCCTGTCAATTGGACAGTTGGACCCAAAATTGCACGGGATGGGAATTTTGAATGTTGAGTGCGCGGTTTTCCCATCCTTCAACAGGAGAGCCGCTACACCTGTTGACGCAACAACGATTTGATTGACCTTTTCTGTATCAGCCAAGTCTATCAACGCGTTCAAAAGGAAAGTCTTTCCCGTCCCTCCAGGCCCGTCCAAGTAGAACATCGCGCCGATTGTATCCAGCACGCTTGCCTTGACGGCACCAAAAAACGCGGACTGGCCTTTGTTCAACCTCTTGACGTTGGCCTTCAATCGCTCTGCAATCGCATTACAGCTTTCCTTGCCTTCAATTCCAAAACTCAATATCTTCAAAGCCTCTGCTTTGGCTTTGGTCGGTTTTAGTCCGCACCCCTCCAACGATTTATCCATATCTTTGAGTATTGTCTCCAAGCGGCACAGGGCAAGCAGTTTTTGCTCCTTGGACAAAAAAAGTCGACTGTGGCGATCTCTCATGTTGACTCGGCTTGTATCATCGGTAAACGCTTCAAAATGGGTTTCAAATAGTGCACGCGGATCCAACGGTGGGGTGTGCGCGCACATCATAGCAAAAAGCTGGCAGACCTTAAAACCCGGTTGTATCATGGCCGCCTCAGTTAAGGTTTGATTGTATAAATAGTCGTTAACCAACAATCCCAACGCATTACCCGCATCTTGGAACGTCACATGCTGTACGCCGTCAACGTGCCTCAAGTCGTTATGACTCCTCATGTCCCTGCAATTCAACAACAGGACCCTCAAATAGAAACTCTCACCGGCCAAGTATGACACCAAGAAAAGGCAACCAACGGCGTCCGCACAACTCTTTTGCGGCAGCCACCTTTTATCTGCTTTGTCCCACCAGAAGTATGTGGGCAGATCCTTGTAAAGCAAAGTCCGCGCCTGCCAACGGTCAGCTTCCACCGCATCGTCAACATTAAGGGTGAAGAACTCAGTCATCTTTGTTTGTGCTGCCTTCCCCTCGTTGACTTGCTTTGCAGCACTTGCTGCATTCGGATAGTACACCAGGTTTGCACCCTCCAGATGAATCCCGAGTCGAGTCACTGCTGGCACTCGAGCTGAGAGTGGAAACTTGAAGAGGCACCACGCCGCTGCACAAAGAGAAAAGTCAGCTCGCTTTTCACACTCAACATAAATGGTGTGCTCACCTTCTGGGGGGCTGACATACCGGGCATCAAGGTAAGCTTGAGTCTTGTCGTTACAATCAAGTCTCATGTAGGACCTATCGTGACCTTTAGTAATATGTTTATATAAATATTTAATTGCCGTGGAGCTGACAGGAATCTCAACGTTGATGTGGGCTTCAAACGTCAACGTCAAAAATTTATTATAAGGAATGCCTGATGAGTGATTGTAATCATGCCCATTTTTCTTGACAGTCACCCCTGTATCTTGCCAAAGGTATGTAGGGTATGCTCCATTGATGACAACGGTCCTCTGCGAGTACGGCTTTGGAAATCCTGACTTGAAGTTTTTGCCGTTCCAGCAGTTGTACGATTGACACGGCCCGTGGAGTTGGAACTGACACACAAGTTTGTGAAGAACTGGCTCTTTCTTTTCATCCGGAATTTCCGCTGATACTATCAAATCAATCTTCTCTGGTGTTACTGGTCTATCTCCTTCTGTTAGTGTCACCATCAAATGAATGTGCGGTAAGCCCCTTTTCTGGAATTCTATAGTGAACACATAGGATTCAACTGTGCCAAATCTTTTCATCTTCACGATCTCGTACAGAAACTTGTCAACTTTCAATTGGAAGACCCTTGCCATCAAAATTGGATGATTGTAAGCTCGGTCTCCAGCTGGGATGTTGTCTGTGATTTCTGGCCAATTTGGATTGGCTGTCATTGTAATAAAAAGTGACGGGTGACCGTATTTCCTGCACAAAGCCATTGCATCTTGATAGAGCTGAGACATCAAACGCGGGCTTCCGATGAAAGTTGAGGGGAGAATTACACGGCCCTCCTCAATGTGATGCTCATTTTCCAGTGAGTCCACCAATTTCTGATACGCCGCTGCTTTCATTTTGACTTGGTTGAAACGAATATATTGGAGTCGGTTCCGTTTGACTACCACCCAAGCATCCACCAAGAATTCTTGCAACAGCGCACAACCTGCCAAAATCGCTGAAAACCGGTTTTCCCTCTGGAACAGCAAGAAGGCAAACCATTTGAGCGAGCCAACAATTTGTCCTGCACCTGTCAACATTCAAGTAAGATTATAGCCTAAACTTCACATTAAAGTTCAAGAAAGGAGGGTTACATACTACGTGTGGTATAAAGCCCTGTACATATTGTCCCACTGTTGCGACCCAAGCGGAAAGAGAATCGGATAACGCAATGCAAAGTACCCGGAGTTCTGGTCAGAAATCACTTTCAGGTCACCTTTCTTCTTGGTCCTCACGTGGAGGGCAATTTGGCGTTTTGCAATGGCGTCGCCTTCCCCTTGAACGATTACAGCTACCTCATCGATTGAGGGTTCATTGTACTGTTTTGGATTACTCCCTGGCTTTGGCACCCCTTGGAGAGCGATTGTGTGAGCTCGAGTTTTGTTTAGCACTTCCCGGGCAACTTTATACATTTTCGCGTACGTATTATGCTGATACATGAAGGCCATGAGCTCCCTGACAGTGCTCTCCTGTAAACGTTGGGCTCCAGGGTTCGGTCAGAGTGCACCTTCAGCCATGGTCACTCGGTGCCGCGCTTCTTCAGTACCACCAGAACCGACGACAAAAATTTGTGAGAATCCGGCTTCATCCGGATTGTCTGGAAGAATGCTCGAAATTAGATGAGTTAATCTTCCACTAATCCTGAACACATGAACACCTCTTTGGCCTTGCACAGAACTATCTATTTGAGTCTTTACCAAAGTGAAGCTAATTGAATTTTTATACATTCTGATTAAGGACTGAAAGTTTATGTCCCCTGCAAACCGCAAGTTAGCGTTAACCTTTCAACTTCAATATCAAAGTCAACTCACTTGGCTTTCTACCTGTCAGGAGCACTTTCAGCATTTCCGGATACGGTGGTGCGTCTTTATTGAATGAAGGTAACGTCACTTTGTTCTTCTGGCAGCAAGGTGTAAAACTCTCATCTCTGCCGGTAGTTTCTTTGGACCAATGGTAAGCCTTGCAACCCTTGTAGACTACGCTGCATGCTGGCAGTTTTTGTGGAACAGTCCAATAAAATGACAACTGAATCTTGTCTTCAGTATTCTCTCCGGCGAGCAGACCGCTCGTGCGGGGTGAGACATTTTGGCAATTCTTTGGAAGTAAGATGATTTTGAGTTTGAGGAACAACTGGCGCTTCCTGCCTCAAAAAGAATTTGACCAGATGATGAGTTAGCACATTGAGAATGGTGTCTTAGCCCCCGTTGTTACTCGGGTGAATTGCTTGCGCTCAGGTGAAATGTGGAGCTTGAACCACAAGGAGAACTCACGGTAGCAGTATATATATTTTTGTGTGGCCGAGTTGATTGCATGAACCTAAAGATTCATGAGGGAGATGTGGATTTATGTTGGGCGTTAGGAATTGAGGTTGCTTCTATATTCTCAACTGCTGGGGATCGCTTGAAGCTGAGCAGTTAAGTCAGCCATCAATCCTTCCAGTGGTTCATCCTTTCAAGTTAAAGGTTGACGACTACCTTTTGACCGGACTGATCACTTTGAAGATTTATGGTACCTCAGTGTCAAGGAGCTATTCTTTTCCCGGACGCTCAAGTCATTCAAGTCAGAGCCAGCTGGTTGATATTGCGTTCCCAGCTTCTAACTAATCATCCCTGATGTGAATTTCAACTAAAGCAGGCCAGCTGGATCAGCGCTGATTTGGATGTCTTTCATCAGTCTTACTTGTTTTTGGCTTTTAGCTTACATTCTGTGGGCCACTAAGTGGCACGGACTATCACATCACGTTGGTACATACAGTTGAAGGTTTCTCTTACAATTGTCCCAACTCCTTGCTGGCCTGCTTCCGTAAGGAGTTGTTGTCAAGATCCATTTTGGGTCCCGCACAACAATTTGCTAAATTTCAATCATTGCAACACAAATTGTGCAATGGTTGACCGCCCGCAACGGGACTTACCTTGACGGCCAGCGTTGCGCTTTGTTACACCCTTCAGTTTGCAGCCCGATTTGAGCAAACATTGTAAACTTTATGCTTGGGTTTCACTTAGTCATCTGGCAATCAATGTGAAGGCAATAAATCAAACAGGATTTTGCCAAAAATAAAATAATGCAAGGCTATTAATGTTAATCGAAAACTTTGTCTTGTGCTTTCGCACATTAGTTCATTGAAGTTATATACAAAAAGAGGGTGTGGGCACAACCCAAAAGATGCGTCCATTTGTATTAAGCTGTGGCACTCAAAATAACCAGCAAACGGACGCTTCCGCATGTAATCAATTGTAAGTGGCCACTGTATTCAAAGTTTTGACCGACTTCCAAGTTTTCAGGGGGAAAGGTGACTCCGTACCTCGCGCCAAACATGCATCTCACTTTGGTTGTGCACCTTGGGTCAATCTTCAGAAGCAGTCAGCTCTTGTCAACTTCAGTGGGAAATCTAGTACTCACAAAGCTTTTGTGTAACACAACTACAGAAGAGACCTCCCCTTGTCTATTGTTGATTGCTAAAGTTGTAGTCTGGATAATTTGCCCGGAGCCTCTGATTACCATCTCGCGTCCCACTTCACTTGCGCATTTGGCTGAGCTTTCAACGTGTGCAGCGCTGTCAAACCTCAAAAGCAGCTTGGGGACGCCCTTCGTCATGAAGATGTCGCCAGATATCAAGTAGTGCTCGCCTTCCCTCAAGAAGGTTCTACTTTCTTCTACTGAGTAGGCTGATGCTTTCAGGTATTTGGCGCCTATTAATTGGGCTGAAGGTATTCGGATTGCAACGGGCTTGATTGCACGCACGGGATTGTATTTCATGCCCCCCTGCGGAAAAGTCTGATGTTGTCGTCAGCTGGTGCACAATGAGGTGCAGACGTCAACTTACCAACGGAAATTTTTTTACTACGCCCTCAAACTTTAAATCACCGAGATCAGCTGAAGGTTAAAGTGCCATGAAGATTGTTTGCTGGGTTTAGTGTCAATTGTGCGTATGATTTCTTGTTGGGGGGGTGAATGGGACCCCTGCCCGTGAGTTATATATGGCTGGAGAAACCCTTAGTTGTAGGAGCCTGACTTTGGGTCAAACTGGCCCCTTCTCCCGCAGGCTCTCTATAGAACCTAACAACGGCTGAACCGGCCCCTTTCCTTTTTCACTGAACTGGGCTGGCTGTTGCCGTGGAAGTCAAGGTCCTTCACTTGAAAGTCACGCCTTTTGGTGGAGAGGTCTCAGGCACGTGGAAGCAAGCATATACACCCTGAGCAGGGTCGTACCATTGCCACCGATTCATTACCCCATATTAACAATCTCCATGCCGGCCAGTTGTGCTGGGCAGGATCAAGTTAAACTCCAGCTCCCAGTAACACTAACCGTCAGAATAGGCCAACTGTCGTAGAACCTAATGTGCAGGCATGTTTCCACTCATGCGTGCTTGTTTGAGTGTTGTGTTAAGTTTCACCCAAATGCAAGCATACACTATTTGGCTGCGCGCAAATTTAGCATTCGCCAATCAATCTTGAGTGGGAAAGAAATGTCTGCTGAACCTCCACCAGACCCTGGGAGAGACGCATCAAGTGACCGTCCGTGGGGAGTATTGAACTGCAGCTGACATGTAGGTGGTGTCCAACTGAATCCTCTTTCCATGAGGATAGCTGTAACAAATTTCTCTTAGCAAGCAGTTGACTTCGTTGAATATAGGTTGTGGCCTCCCTACTTGATTGCAACCGGGTTGGCATCAATTAATTGTGATGGGGGCCTTAAGATTGAAACATTCAATTCATGCGCTTCGTTTGGCTTGTCCTTTCATCATTTGAGAGAAGGCAAGTCATGAGGCTATTCTTTGATCCGCTGAGACTGACCACTTACAATTTAGCATTCTCGTGGCATTTGCTCAAAGACTGGCCGGGGTGTATGGAGCTACACTGCAACCGTTGTGGAACCCATCTCCGGACCAATACTTCCTGACTTTGAAGTGACGCTCATGTCTCACTTGTTGACCGGAGTTTCCTTAACCCCAAAAGAAGCCTACTTAATTGAAGGGAACTGGATAGTTGATACTCAGACCTCTCCCCAGCATCTCCTTGTTTTCCAATTTGACTCGGCTGGTGCTCAGAAATTAAAGCCGGATGTTGCAGGTGGCGTCAAAGTTCCAGCGTCGTGTCAAGTTTTGGCCATTGGAATCATCAAAGCAAAGATGGCCCCACCACATGCAAATTTGGATGACCAACTGACTGCTCTTGCTCTCACTTTGAATCATCTTGATTACTTCTACAATGTGAGTTTATTGCTCAACCACCTTGAGTGAATTCCACACTGATTGTTGCTATTCAGGTTTCATCTTACGTGACATTCGAAGTCAATTACCAACTCAGCAAGGACGTTGTAGGACTCCTGTGGGACAAATGATAATATTTGGTAAAGATCCGGCTGGGGGAAATAAACTGGTGAGTTAGGTTGAAAGGCTAAAAACAGTCAGTTTACGGGTGGTTTATTGGCCTGCCCCTTTATAAATACTATACCCTTTGTAAGGAATCTTAAAATCAATATAAAGAGAGAAATGGCTGATTTCAAGATTAAGTTTACTAAGTATAGTAATCTCAATCAGACTTAGACCTTATACGTTGTTGTATGTGAGTAGACCGCTTATAACTAATGATATGGATAATTGAACCGTGGGATTGATTATGTGAACGTGCAATAGTGTGCCGGACTATTGCAGGTGATTGTTGATGATTGTTGAGTTTGTTGATGATTGATTGATTTGTTTGTTGATTGATTGATTGGGTTGTTTGTTGATTGATTGGGGGTTTGAGAAATGTTTTTATTCTTGGGGTTGATAACTGATTGATTGACTTATTGACTGATAACACTGATGACCACACTTGATGACTACACTTGATGACTAACTTGATGACTGGTGAGACACACTATACTCTCTTAGTAAGTGGCTGAGTAAAAAGAAAACAACAGTGGTGGGGAAATGACCTCCTTATATAGGAAAAGATGAGGGAATTTAGCTCCAAGGGAAGGTCCTTTGAGGGATTTATGCTGCAGGCGAACTGGTCAGCTGCACAGCCTGCTCCTTGTTGCTATGGTTTCAGCACAGCATGACATCATTGCTGCACAGCATGACATCATTTCTGCACAGCATGACTTCATGTCTGCACAGCATGACATCATATCACTACAAACATTTTCAATTCTACCCAGAAGGAAAATGTGAACTTGGGATGGGAAAAACATAAACTCAATTTTACAAAAAATGGTCAGAAGTGAAAGATAAGCTATACTGAGCATGCTCAGCAATTTTTTTTTTTTTTTACAAACTGAGCAGAAATCATTTTTATTCATTCTGGCAACTTTAGGGGATTTTGCTGAGCATGCTCAGTTTTGCTCAATTTTTATTACTGAGCCATTTTGTTGAAAGAATTTAACATTTTGCCTAACCCAAACAGTAGTTTTTTCTTTGGGTAAAATTACAAATGTTTGTAGTGTATCTGCACAGCATGACATCATTTCTGTGCCCACTCCCCACCTGTACTGTGTACAATACAGCCCATTCTTCTTCCTTCTTCTATCCTTCCATCCAGGGGCTGAAACATCTTCCATCACCCCTTCTTTCTTCCAATCCTTCCAGCTTCCATCCTGTTCAGGGTCTAGGCCTCTCCTCCTCCTGGTCCTTCTTCCCCTTCTTCCCCCTGTGTCCGCTCCTTGTACTGCTACCATCGTCCGTATTTCCTGCTTGCTGTTGGTGTAACTCTTCCTTGTTGTTGATTCTGTGATGTTGGTGTATCGTGTATTCTTCCGGATTCCTTCTTTACTCCTCCCTGATCTTCCTCCTCTTGTATCCTATTCTAGTGTACATCTTGTAAGTGAACTTGTAATATATGAAATGTACCTCTTTGGCATTGGAGCGGGAATGGAACACCACATCCCCCCCAACTTAATGCTGTCCGCAGCATTCGCGGAAATGCCAAAGAAAAAAAAAGAGAAAATTGGCCGGGGTCTGACAAGAGTGATGATGATAAAACTGTTCTTCTGCCTTCATTTTTGAATTTGTTTTTGTGCATTTGGAATTGTTTCTGCTATACGGCCTAGGTGAATTGTTGCTGAACTGAAAAGATAAATAATGGATCCTGATCACTTGAGCGCATAAGATTTTCTTCCGTCTGTTGAATTTATTTATGTGTTGGTTGGTTTGAGATCAATTGAGCCAAATTTGTGTTTGATTTGCTGTCCTACTGAAAAAAATTTGCCGTTCCGTCCTTCCATCTTGCCTGTTTTAATTGTGTACCTGTTATGTAATCTGAATAAATAATAATGAAAGAAAAAGAAAAGAAATTTTTGACATGTCCCACCCATTCCCTCAGCTAACATTTTGGAATGCAGCCTACACACACTGATTTTTATGTTTTCACCTTGTTTTTGTCTGATTTTGCTGATCTATTTTTCATTCTGTTTTTATTTATTTGGTTTCATTCTACATACTTTTACTGATTGACATGTTTTGGCTTCTTCTGTTTTTCTGCCACTGCTGTTTTTAATGTTTTTCTGTTCACTTCCTGCTGTGTATTTTTGAATGTTAATAACGGTACCTGTGCTATGGACCGTGCTGAGTGAAAACCAGCTGGAGTTTGTTCCATGGAAGATTTTGTGAACTGGGTGTGAAACCCCCAAAAAGTTCCTATGTAGTTGCGCAACCTGTATACCTTGAGGTTTGTGCTTCCTTGATCAGAAGGGTGCTCGCAGCTACTTGACCGGAAGATCTCTTGCACCCGTGGACTGGATACTTTGACCTGGAGGTGAGACATTTTTCTTCTTTCTTCTTGCCTTCCTTAGCTGACAGTGGACACTTGGTTTCTTTCTTCTGTATGACAAGTACGGTCCGATTCAACACGGATCCTTGCTGGTCTTCTGGTTCTGTATGCTGGCCTCGCGAATATTCCTGACGGAAGATGCTGTGGACGTGCGCACGACGATGCTTTGGTACACCGCCTCCATCTGTACGCAACACGTCATGTAGGTGTATCGCCTCCATCTGTATACGGCGTTTGATCGGTACCACAGCTCGGCCTTGGTCGTCGGTCGCCTATAAATAGCTGAGCTCGCGTTACCCTGATCTCTTTTCCTCATCGGCTATTTCGCTTGCTGAGTTGCTGATACGAACTCGCCCCTTGCCGTGCCATATTCCCAGTCATACCGAGAACGCCTGAATAAAGTGCCCCGTTCCGTATGCGGTTCAGATCGGCGCTACTCTCCGCCCGCTGGTCGTTGACCAATCCTAAAAGCTGAGCTCGGTATCATCCTTTTCCTTTCTTCATCCACTACTGTCTGGGCTGGCTAGGCTGATATCCATGCCGTATCCCGAACAAGCAGCTCGCTTCCCGCTTCCTCTTGTACGTGGCTTTGTTATTCTTTTCAGATACCCGTGCCAACCCCAACCAGGAATCCGAGAGCACGTGGATGGCCATGAAACACAAGGCCGTCAAAAACTTCCAATCAGGAAGGCTCAGCTGACACAATGCTGGTAAGCCGTCATCCAATTTTTTTTTCTTCTTTTTTTTTTTTTTTTTTTTTTTTTTTTTGCTCCTCTCTGCTTGTACTGATGCTGACGATTGTTTTTTTGTCGTTTGCTAGCCACCGCCTGCTTCGTCGATTATGGACATGAACATCGCCCGGACGGCGCAGAGATTTCTTTTCTTTCCTTTAGCCAACGGTCGTGCCAACGATTCCGGCGCATCCGATCGATCACGCTCCGTTTGTGAACCTGGCGGCTAAGCCCGAGCCCCTTGTCTCGCCCACGCCGTCGCCTATCCTGAACGCTCCACCGCCGCGATGTCCCCCAATTAACAAGCTAATTGCGCCCCTATTCTCATCCGCTTCCATGCCACTATCCTTGATCAGGTTGCTTTCCAACATCCCAGCAACAACAACACGCAGCAGACTGCCGGCTTTTGCCCAACACCTTTGGATGACTAAATTTCAACCAACCCGAGAACGCTGGGACCTAAAAAAAAAGTGGGAAGGAAAATAATGATGATAACCTAAAAAAACTTCTTTATCTTTATTTTTCTGTGTGGATATCCTTTTGTGATTGATATGATTGGATGAGCAGCCCTAATGTACATAGCTAACTGGTTTTTCTATTTATTTATTTATTTATTTTATTTTCTTTCTTTTTTTTTTTTTTTCTTCATAGTTATATTTTTATTCATTTATTTTTACTCATGAAATTAACTGCTATTACTTTTGAATAAGGGAAAATGTGATGAGAGGGAGATTCACTGGGTTTAGACCTGGAGTGCGCTGAGTATAGAGAGATGATGACTGATGGTATGTTTATTTTTTATTTATTTATTATTTTTTTTCTGGCTAATTATTCTTCATCAAAATCTGAGGCTGATGGGACAGAATTTGACTGAAACTGATTGATGATGCCTGAGCGGAAAAAATTAAGCTTGATAGTGGAATGGATGATAACTTGAGTGATTTTTTTTGTTCTTTTCTATTTTTCATTCTCTTTCTCTTTCTTTTCTGTTTTTACTCTTATATACACTTTTGTTGGTGAGTTTATCTTAGCATTCAAAGAAGCAGTCTTCCCAGTCCTGCCAGAATGTGGCATACTGGTCTCCCATCTTCTTTTGCTCTTGACGCAAGCTCCAGCAGAATCCTTCCCAGGTGAGCCGTCCAAAGATTTCAACCATTCCTCGTACAGCGTTTACTAAAAATTCTTCTTCTTTCTGCTTGCTTATGGCGTTCCTGTCCTGGCTTATTGCCCATTTCCGGTGTTGCTTCATAAACATTGATGCGTCCGGGCTTCCAAAATAAACTTCTCGTCGATATTGGGGGGGCATCCCCCCCGACCAGATCTCGTCGTTCCTCAAGTATCCATACAACCCATCATCATTCAATAGCATTGCGAATCCAATCCGTCCAGCTGGGTATCCAGGAAGCTCTTCCCAAATGCCGCCTCCGGTAGGAGGGAATGTTTCTGGGTATAGCCGTAAGAAATCTTGCGTTGGGAATCCACCATCCAAATAATCCAGTCCGAGCGCACTATTGACCTTGAAAGCTCTCTTCTTCCGCTTAGGCTCATATACTTCAAATTCTAGCCATTCATCATTTTTGGTTGGGATGCATGCTTCTGTTGTCCATGGTTCTTCATCTTCCAGGTGATTGCTATTGTCGTCCTCTGGGGTTAAGTTCCATGCTTGCGCTTCCAAAATTGGTGTGTCTTCTGGTATATCTTCTCGGCTGAATATAAGCTCCACTAATCCTTCCGTCTGGTGAGATTTATCAGGTTCTTCTATGTTCAGGCTTCCCGTGCTGCTGGCCAATGTCTCTGAGGTACTTTCTTCTTCACTCGAGTATTCCGGTAACTGAAGTTGATGCACACATTTATTCATAACGTGACATCGCGGTGGGGCCATTTGCCATCCTGGAATCCTTGGTGCACAGATAGGTATACATAAACGTGCTCCGTCCCAGACCTCATAGCTTAGAATCTCTCCACGATCCTGCGACAACTCTAAACGGACTTTATGATCAGCTAAGAAGGGTCTCCCCAGAACGGTATGGACTTTCCCTCGAACAATGAAGAAGTTAGCATGCTTATTATTCTGTGTATCAATATGAAGTGGTACTTCTTCAGCAAGTCCTACTACTGGAGAAGTGTGACCGCCAATACCCGTAATCCTCATGTGAACTTCCTTGGTTGGTAGTTGTAACTTTATAGCTTGTTCTTCTGGCATGATGTTTAATTCTGACCCACTATCCACTAATGCTTTGACTTTTCTTCCGTTGATGGTGACGTCCACGAATCCCAACAGACATGTGTATGTTAAAGGCTGTAATGGTTTATAGTCGTCCATGTGAAACTCCAGTCGTTGGCCATCCAGTTCTTCATCAAATTCACCGCTGTTTACTCGTCCGGATTGTTGGCTTTGAAGGATGGTCTTGGATTCTTCTTCTGCAAAGTGATGTAATTCTTGAATAAATCTTGGCGCTATAAGTAAGAGTTCTTCCAAAGTGAGTGTGAAGGATTGCTTCAGTATCTTTTTCCTAGTCCCCCCCAACTTTAGCTTTGTCCGTCGGTTTCCCTGTTAATTTCCTTTGAGCCTTCTTCCTCTTCTTTCTTTCCTTTTCCTTCTCCTTACCCTTGGATTTGACTGGTTCTTGAATCACGCTTCCGTCACTGCTATCGTCGTCTGATGCTCCTTCTACCCACGCTCCTGGATAACTTGGTCTTCTCTTCTTTGGTGCTTCCTGATTCTTGTTTGCTTCTTGATTTGGAGGTGGAGGTTTGGGTACACTTTCTGCTAGTTTGATAACTTCCTCAGGTCTTGACTGAGTAGGCTGACTCTTATCTCCTAATCTTGCTGATCTTCTAATCCAAATCCAACCTCGTACTCCGGGTCCTGCTCGTTGCAATGAATGACTGGCGGGCTCCACATATCCCATTGGTTGATTTCTATCATGGACGTTGTGGGCATTTGCATTGGTAATTCTTCATTGTGGGTCCAAGTCGCCGAGTTGGTCTTCTTGTCTTCTTGCTGAGTCATTCCGTCTTTCTCTGCATACTTTCTTGCTAGCTCACAAACTAATTCTTTGCCGTCCGTTGGAATTGGTTGACGATTTGGATAATAGAAATTTGGTCCTTGCTTGAATACTAGCCGTTTTTCGATATCTTCACCTAATTTTGCGCAAAACATGGACGTATGATCGGCTCCTTTGCAGTAATAACACTGGATTGGATTCCTGGGAAACGGGTTTGCTCCAAATGGTCGCTGTCCTGCTGGGGGAGGCTGATATCCTGACATTTTTGGTGGTACTCTTCTTGAGTTCTGACTGGTATTCAATTCCGTTCGTAATCTCTTGATCTCCTCTTCTAACGTCTGAATTTTACTAGCTCCTTCTGGTGCTTTTGTCTCTGTTTGAACTTCCTTCTTAAATTCTGGTGCCTTGCTTAATTTCTTCATGGATTTTCCTCTACTTCCAGGTCCAAAACAGATAGTGATGCTTCCACGTAGTCCTTCAATTGAGCCAACTTGGGTACCAGCGCTTTTCCGTCCTTGGTCTTCTTCAACTTCTTATCGTGGGCTAGATCCCGTGCAATTTCTCGTCGTATCTCCAAGGCAATTGCCCTCCAGAGTGGTTCTCCGCTTTCCGCATTTATGTCCTCGTATTCCATCCTTGTCAAGTAGGCCAAAATCTCCTCCAGCTCGCCAATAAATGTCCGGTATTCCTCCTTGGTTTGGATTCCTCCTTTGTCTGAGTACTTGCTAACTAGATTGGATACTGAGCTCTCGTCGAATCGTCTTTTGGGTGTTGCTCTTCCCCACCTGCTGATAAGTTCCTTCTTCAGTAGTTCCCAGTCGCAATTCTTGTGTCCTTCCATATACTCAATACATTCGCTAATCTTCCTGTCCTTGATCATAAATGGTAACTGTAAAGCTACATCCCGCCCTCCGGCCTTCTGTAATATCGCTATCTTCTCCACTCGTTTGATGAATAATTCTACTTCGGACCCGTCAAATTCCACGTTCAGCTTCTTGGTGTCCAGGACCACACCTTTCTCTTCGTCCGGTAATTTTCGATATGACCTGTTCCTGGTAGGTTGAGGTTCCTCCTCTTCTGATGAATCAATTAGACTTTCTTCGTCGTCCTGAATGGTCGTGTCCAAGCCAGTTGTTCTTCCTGTGAATGGGGTTGATGTCGTGAATCGAGGGGTTCGTCCTTTTCGGCAATGGTGTTTCTGGTAATGGTACGTCTTTTGGTGATTTGCTTTGTTCTAAAAACATAGCCATCATATCATGCATCTCTTTTAGGGAGTCCTCGAACTGATTCATTTTATCCTGCTGTACCTTCATCCTTTCTGATGTTTCCTGCATTTCCTGTAGTGTTTTATCCATGCTGGGAAGGTTTTGATTTTGTTTTTCTGATTTTATTGTGTTTTTCTGATTTGATGTTTTATTCTTGACTGATCTTCTGCTGGGTGATATCCTATTCTTCCTGGCTTGACTCTTCTGCTCGACTCGTATCCACGCTGCGCCACGTATTCAAAATCTATCCTTGCCTACGTCCACGGAGTTTTCTTGATCCAGGATTAGTCGAGGTGATCCACGCAAAACGCCAATGGATTTGATCTAATTTGAAGGAAATCGGCCACTGTTGGGACACCAGATGTAGGACTCCTGTGGGAAAAATGATAATATTTGGTAAAGATCCGGCCTGGGGGAAATAAACTGGTGAGTTAGGTTGAAAGGCTAAAAACAGTCAGTTTACGGGTGGTTTATTGGCCTGCCCCTTTATAAATACTATACCCTTTGTAAGGAATCTTAAAATCAATATAAAGAGAGAAATGGCTGATTTCAAGATTAAGTTTACTAAGTATAGTAATCTCAATCAGACTTAGACCTTATACGTTGTTGTATGTGAGTAGACCGCTTATAACTAATGATATGGATAATTGAACCGTGGGATTGATTATGTGAACGTGCAATAGTGTGCCGGACTATTGCAGGTGATTGTTGATGATTGTTGAGTTTGTTGATGATTGATTGATTTTTTTGTTGATTGATTGATTGGGTTGTTTGTTGATTGATTGGGGGTTTGAGAAATGTTTTTATTGTTGGGGTTGATAACTGATTGATTGACTTATTGACTGATAACACTGATGACCACACTTGATGACTACACTTGATGACTAACTTGATGACTGGTGAGACACACTATACTCTCTTAGTAAGTGGCTGAGGAAAAAGAAAACAACAGTGGTGGGGAAATGACCTCCTTATATAGGAAAAGATGAGGGAATTTAGCTCCAAGGGAAGGTCCTTTGAGGGATTTATGCTGCAGGCAAACTGGTCAGCTGCACAGCCTGCTCCTTGTTGCTATGGTTTCAGCACAGCATGACATCATTGCTGCACAGCATGACATCATTTCTGCACAGCATGACTTCA
The DNA here is from genome assembly GCA_002873125.1 of Puccinia coronata f. sp. avenae. NCBI lineage: Eukaryota > Fungi > Basidiomycota > Pucciniomycetes > Pucciniales > Pucciniaceae > Puccinia > Puccinia coronata. The sequence goes on along the minus strand of PGCI01000286.1, from coordinate 34,947 downwards.
TGTCTGTACAGCATGACATCATATCTGCACAGCATGACATCATTTCTGTGCCCACTCCCCACCTGTACTGTGTACAATACAGCCCATTCTTCTTCCTTCTTCTATCCTTCCATCCAGGGGCTGAAACATCTTCCATCACCCCTTCTTTCTTCCAATCCTTCCAGCTTCCATCCTGTTCAGGGTCTAGGCCTCTCCTCCTCCTGGTCCTTCTTCCCCTTCTTCCCCCTGTGTCCGCTCCTTGTACTGCTACCATCGTCCGTATTTCCTGCTTGCTGTTGGTGTAACTCTTCCTTGTTGTTGATTCTGTGATGTTGGTGTATCGTGTATTCTTCCGGATTCCTTCTTTACTCCTCCCTGATCTTCCTCCTCTTGTATCCTATTCTAGTGTACATCTTGTAAGTGAACTTGTAATATATGAAATGTACCTCTTTGGCATTGGAGCGGGAATGGAACACCACAACGTGGTTGGCCAGCTTGCGTTGAACCTTGACGATTTGAAACTTGGCGCGCGGGTCCGAGTTGAAGGTGATGTCATAGGTTACACACAAGTCTCAGGGAAGCTTCTCATCAAGGTAACTACGCTCCTCAACTCTAGTTTGGAATGGTTTCTGACACCCTCAAAGATCACAACAATTTGGATGCAGGAATTTTGAATCGTCTTACTTCATCTCCAGTATGAGCTCGACTTGGCGTGTATTCAACTTAACGTTCTCAAGCCACTATATTGATACATTGTCTGATGCTTGTAATTCAAGGTCACCCGCCAGACTGTGATTGATCTTTCCTCTATTATGTAGAGTGTCCCAAATCAATCTCTTGTAAGACCAAATGCTAGCACAGTTTAAACTCCATTGAAAACCCAACCAAAACGCGACTTCTGCATTTGATTGTGATTACATGCATTGGTGGGATACTGTCTTTCCCACGAGCAAAAGTTGCTGTGAAAAGGCAAAGGACACTCATAATCAATAAAAGCCGCGCAAAGGTTCGTTGTGTCTTTGCGTCTACGTCTGATCCGACGAAGTTCAGATGATGGACGTTGTCCCGCAATCAACATTGGAGTCATAGCATTGGCTATACATGAGCTTGGGCAGACGACATATAGGGCGAATGGATTAACATTGGCCGCACTGTGCCCGTCGGACACTCAGGTGTATTTTTTTCAGTTTTTGACGTAGATGGTTCACGCAAAATGGTAGTCGACGCTCCAATGTAACCTTTGTGTGATTCATACTAAGCATGATAACCGTGAGAGATGAGAAGGCTATGACTGGACGAACCCAGTCGTTATAATAGGAAAGAGAGTTGGCCGTATTGAATGTTCCCTTCTGGAGTTTGCAATTGGAATTCCCTTGAGCAACAGGTGCATACTACGTATCGCTGTCAGGGCAATTTCAATTTTAAAATTTACATTGCCAATTGGCATATATCTACATAACATGTTGTTCAGTTAATCTATTTACATCGGGCCTTTTGTACAAGTAAGGAAGAAATCAAAATGTTCAAAGAATGTCATTTGAGGTTGCCATGTGGAGTTGCAAGTCGGAAGCTGAAGTCGGCAGCAAGGCCGGATGGTGAAAGAAAATGGAAAGGATATGGAAGGGGAAGCCTAGCCCGCGTGTTGGCCAGGGGTTTTGTGAAAGGTGAACGGTAATCAAATTGGGGAGATGATGGGGGGTGAGGGTGGGGAAGGAACGCAGAATGGCCGCGGTGGTGGGCAAAACTTCATGGGCTCCTTAGTGGATATGACCCAGGAATAGAATACCAAGGCTTGCGTTGGGATCAAGCGCGCTTCATTTTCTTTGCTGCTTGCACTAAGTCATCCTTTTTTGGTTGCCCGCAACCTTTCTTTGGTGGCTTGGGGGGAGTGTTGTCGGCGCTTTCGTGGGCTTCATCAGCCTTGGCATTGGGGTTTCTATTGCTGCTGTCAGTTTTGACGGCGCGCTGCTTGCCTTTGACCAATGAAGCCTGGGCTTCCTGTTGAGTTTTCCAAGCAAGGACTTTAGAAAAGGGGGCTTTGGTAGGGAATGGAGTTGAGTCAGGCGTTGAGCTTGAGGTTGACGGCTTGTTGAAAGTCACACTGGGTAGGTGGAGCAAAAGAAGGTCAACTTGAGTAGTAGCGGGCCTTAGGGTAAGCGTAGCCACTTACAAATTGCGGCCTGCGCGGGGGCTGGGGTTGGAGGAGGAGGTGGTGGAAGGGTTGGAACGTCCAGCCAAATGTCCAGAGATGACGCTGACAGAAGAAACCTTTGGGATTGTGGAAATTGGGTTAGCTAAGTAAAATTGCCTTCACACAGAACAAATGAATCTCATGAGCACCACAGGCATCAAAGCTTTGAGATCAAAGTCAATTAAAACTCCAACAGCTTGGATCTCCCGACCAACCTGGTATAAGGAGTGAGTTTTGATGAGGTTTTTGGAACCTGGGATGATGTATTTTGCTTAGAAGAAACGGTGGCGGCAATCCTGAATTGAGGTGTCAGTAAGGGTAACAATTGAGACATGTAAAACACTTACCACAGCGTCCCAATTGTTGTGGCTGACAGTGACCTCCAGACGGGTGCCAGTCTCATTATCTTGACTTGCGACTTCCTCCCGGTGTGTCACGTGCCCGAGGCCATCAACGTTTGTTTTGTTGGTGGTGTCCAGCTCCGTGCCGGCCTTCGGTGGAAGTTTGATGTAAGTAGTATTGGTGTACGTCAATTTTGGCACTTGACCTGACCCCAACATCAACAAACGACTACTAAGTGAGTAGGTGGCTTCTGCGTCGAGAGTATTGGTGAGGGCTGTGTTGGTCACAAGGTCCAGTTGGAAGTCGTTTGTATTTCCACCGCCTATACCTCCACATTGAATGAAAGATGGGGTGGAAACGACGCCGTACCGATTTCCCCTCGCAGCATCGGTTGTGGACTGCAAGTCCAACGGATGATCAAATGATAGTCAGTGTGTATGTTGCGGTGCAAGTGGTGGGTAGAAATCTTACGTCTGCGGGCGCTTCAAACAAGCCGTTGGTTCACATCGGATGATTTGGAACTCAGATGGCAGCCATTGAGTGTATCAACAGGTGAGGGAAGCGGGATACGTGTTGAACAACAAGGTGGTGCCGGGGTGCGCTGAATGCAGAGAAAAAGATCAAGAAGGATCAAAGAGAAGGGAAGGGATGGTATTGTGGTGTGGGGTCAAGAACAATGCGGTGGGCAAAAGGGAGGATGGGAAATTGTACGGTGGGAGGGAGATTTAAGCTGGTTGGGTGAAGTAGTGTCAGCTTGCTACGTCTATGACAGAGCCAACCTGACAAAAGTAACATAAATAGAGACATTATTACTACAATATTAAGACCCATTTATATGACTAATAATGTACATAAAACTCAGCTTACTCATTTTTATCCAATAAGCTTAGCAAAGTCCTGGCACAATAAAAATAAGTAATAAATTTAAATAACAACTACTTTTTACAAAAAATACTAAATAATTTCTAAACCTTGAGGATAACTTAGAGTATTGTGTCATATTCTGAATCCTCATGCAAATTAATGTAGGGTCCCTCACTGGAAGTACCCCTAAATTCCTACTCCTTCACCTTGAACCAATCACCCGTAAGAATTGGCCACAAACATATGTCACACGGACATTACACACGTATGTACTTGTTATATATGCATACTATATGTGAAATGACCAATTATGGACTTATAATTGAGGTGTTGTGTATAGTTTGGGAGTTAGGCCCAATTGAGGTTTAAACCTCCAACCCCGCGCGTGGATTATATAATCCAATTGGAAATTGGCCAAATGCGTGGAAATAGCTAATCCCCTAGTTACCACATATGTATAAGTGTAACTAGGGTAAAAGTAGATTCTACGTGGTTCATTTACAAGGTTTCATTAATAAAAACCTTGAATATATAAGTTTAACATAGCCAGCATGGCCTTTAAAGATTGGCCTTAGCCATTTTTTGCCCATTTGCGACATTTGTGGCCCATTTCAGATACATTCACACGTCAGTGTTGCTATGTACCTTAGTTACAATGACTAAATAATTTATTAAGGTCATGGAAAGCACTTGTGACGCAGAATTAATGACCAGCAGTGTCATTGGGATGAGCCTTGTTAGTGCCAATCTCCCAAATTGGCCACATTGCGCTGAAAACCAGTTACTACACGCACACAGGCAGAAAGGTCCTCCACTATGAGTGAAATTAGTATATATAGAGCCCTCTTTCCATGCCAAAAGTTGTTCCCCATCATCAATTATTATTACAGTCAATCAGTTACGCCGTGTCCTGTCCTTATTTCAGTTACTCTGCCCTGTTTTGCCTGTTTTATCCTTGGTGATTTCATTAAATCAACCATCCTACGTGTCCAGCTCCTGCGCAGAAACCCTTCAATCTACCCAGCAGCTCTACTTCACCCCCCTACGTGGATTTTTGGCTTGAAAGAAGCAATAGTGAGTACTTCTTTCATCCTTCTGTCCCCATTCTGGTTCCTTAATTGGAAAAGCACTTTGGTACCACCTTCTGTTACGCAGAAACCCATTGTTTGCTTATAAATAAGATACCACCCTGCTTTGCAGATCTCTGATTTAGAGGGCACCTACAAACACCCCTGCGCCAGCAGGCCACTCTATAAAAAAGAATTATATTCTTTTTATCTCTTCTTTACTACTTTTCTACGTGAAATTACCCCACTTTACCCTTATTTTTCACTCTTATCACCTTGTGTAGCTAAAAGTTATTAGCCCTTGGCATCACAGAGGCTGACAAGTGGTGAGCTGTAACGTGGGAGGGGAGTGGCCTGAGGGCGCAATCAGGGAGAAAGAGCCAGTTGGTGGGTGGCAAACGGATCAGCTGAGTTGGATACAACTGCGCCAGTCCGGCTGTGTTGAAAGTGCCCAGGCTAAAGGAAGGAAAGGTGAAGAAAGCGCCAAGGGAATGACGCACCTGGTTCTCCTGTCAATCACCTTGTGCAATGGAAGTGTTCATGCCCTACGGCAAGCATGCACGCGGTTGTTAGCAACAAGGTCAATATGAGGCAGGACAAAAAGGGTGGAAACATGTACAAACCGCTGAAAGGGCAGTTTGGACCACTCACAATGAACGAAGGAACCACTTGACATTCTCAAAAAAAGTGAGAATCTGTGTTGAAGCCTTCCCACAAACTGAAGGGTTAGCGTTGGTAGGGCTACATGGAGTAAGCAGGAGCAGTATTCATACTTATTGTTGCGCAGAGGTGGATACGGACGCTAAAGTTAGCAGCCAACCAATTGGAAGTGTGGCAGAAAGCAACAGAAAAAGCCTTCGTGGCGTATCATTACCAGGAAGGTGGAAGCCCCAAAAAAACCACACTGGCAGCAAGAGCTAAGAGGGTGAAGAGAAGGGAATAAATAGAGGTTCACTCAAAGATAACCCATAGCCAGAACCCACCACATGTGTTGCTTGTTGCGCAGGGTGGGCGCTTAGCGAAGTAGTAACCTCGGATCGACAAAATCCCAAAATGTGGATTTATTATATTTGGATTAAAGTTCCAAAACATGTAGTCAGTATAGAGGAACTGTTACCAATAGAGACATTCCACTGATCAATTTCTCTGAATTACTCATGTGAATCTTCTACAAAAATTTGACAAAAGAAATTCAGGAGGTTCCTCAGTCCATTACAATTTTAAAAGATTCCAAAATAAATTTTAATTGAGCTTTTATCTTACTTATTTCAATAAAATGTATTTTTCTGAGAGCACATCATGATAAGGACTTTCTTGAATTTAAAAAATGCCCAATTTGTTTATGGGTTATCCCAGATATCTTTCCAGGCTGGCCCCCAAGCTTTTTTTCTGAAGTCACAAATCTATAACACCTCAGGCCTCTAGAACCTGCATATATCAAGGTTGGAAAAGTCAATTTCTGTTTTTCTGTTTTTGATTTTTTTCTTTCCTGCCGCACATCTGTTCATTGGTTTTCACTTATTTTTCATGTGAGCTGTACCTCACCTAGGAGCAAAAGTTGTGGAAGGCATCTTTCCTCATCCTTCCACAAACCCTTTATCTTGCCTCCCAGGTATGTCTCTTGTTTTCTTTCCTCTTGTTCTGATCTTTCTGTCTCCTCTTCTCTCTTGTTTTATTTCTTTTTCTGTGATTTTTCAAACATGTGGAATACACACTCATACTTTCATGCAGCTGTCATCTTGGCTCCCATTTGCCTGAAAAAACTAGAAGATAAGCTGACAGAACTTTTCTTTATGACCTGGATATTTGAATATCTTCAATTTACATGCACATAAAGACATGTGGTGTAATCATTTTGGCTTGAAAACTGTCTTTGAAGGGATCACAAACAGGCTTAACTTTTGGGATTGCGTGCAATTAAACAGAATGAAAAGCAGATAGACATGAATTGAATTTTATCACAATTTTGAATTCCAATTGAGATATTTATTTACTGCTATCAAATGTAAATTTGGGATCAAGGTGTGTTTGTTTTAAATTTTGTGAGGAAAATGAAAAATTATTGTCCTTTCCAAATACCTGTTTTATATATTCCTCCCATTTTGATCCATTGGTGGAGATTTTTTCTGTTGAAATTCTTTTAATTGAAGAAAAGTTCAACTCAAGTTACAGATACGTTTTGGATCATTTTCTATGCAGATCAAAATGAATTCCAGTTGAGTTCTGGGTGAGTTCATGATGGCTTCAGAAAAACTTGATCAATTTTTGAGTAAGATATAGGGGAGGTCTCCACTTGTCAGCCTCTGTGATGCCAAGGGCTAGTACCTTTTAGCTACACAAGGTGATAAGAGTGCAAATAATGGGTAGAGTGGGGTATTTTCACGTAGAAAAGTAGTAAAGAAAGAAATAAAAAGAATATAATTCTTTTTTATAGAGGGGCCTGCTGGCGCAGGGGTGTTTGTAGGTGCCCTCTAAATCAGAGATCTGCTAAGCAGGGTGGTATCTGATTAAGCAAACAATGGGTTTCTGCGTAACAGAAGGTGGTACCAAAGTGCTTTTCCAATTAAGGAACCAGAATGGGGACAGAAGGATAAAAGAAGTACTCACTATTGCTTCTTTTAAGCCAAAAAGCCACGTAGGGGGGTGAAGTAGAGCTGCTGGTTAGACTGGTTGGTTTCTGAGCAGGAGCTGGACACGTAGGATGGTTGATTTAATAAGAACACCAAGGATAAAACAGGCAAAACAGAGCAGAGTAACTGAAATAAGGACAGGACACGGCGTAACTGATTGACTGTAATAATAATTGATGATGATGAACAACTTTTGGCGTGGAAAGAGGGCTCTATATATACTAATTTCACTCATAGTGGAGGACCTTTCTGCCTGTGTGCGTGTAGTAACTGGTTTTCAGCGCAATGTGGCCAATTTGGGAGATTGGCGCTAACAAGGCTCATCCCAATGGCACTGCTGATCATTATTTCAGCGTCACAAGTGTTCATAATGACCTTAATAACCTATTTGGTCATTGTAACTAAGGTACATAGCAACACTGACGTGTATTTGTATCTGAAATGGGCCACAAATGACGCAAATGGGCCACAAATGGCTATGGCCAATCAGCAAAGGCCACGCTGGCTATGTTACTCTTATGTATTCAAGGTTTTTATTAATGAAACCTTGTAAATAAACCACGTAGAATCTACTAGTACCCTAGTTACACCTGTACACGTGTGGTAGCTAGGGGATTAGCTATTTCCACGCATTTGGCCAATTTCCAATTGGATTATATAATCCACGCGCGGGGTTGGAGGATTAAACCCCAATTGGGCCTAACTTCTAAACTATACACAACACCTCAATTATAAGTCCATAATTGGTCATTTCACATATGGTATGTATATATAACAAGTACATACGTGTGTAATGTCATCTGTGACACATAAGTGTGGCCAATTCTTACGGGTAATTGGTTCAAGGTGAAGGAGTAGGAATTCAGGGGTACTTCCAGTGAGGGACCCTACATTAATTTGCATGAGGATTCAGAATATGATATAATATTCTAAGTTATCCTCAAGGTTTAGAAGTTATTCAGTTTTTTTGTAAAAAGTAGTTTTTTATTTTAATTTATTACTTATTTTTATGGTGCTAGGACTTGCTAAGTTTATAGAATAAAAATAAGTAAACTAAGTTTTTTATACATTATTAGTCATATTAATGGGTCTTAATACTGTGGTAATAATGTCTCTTTTTATGTTACTTTTGTCAGGTTGTCTCTGACATAGTAGCAAGCTGACATTCCCTCCCTTTAAAATGAGACTTTAGAAAACAAAATTCATCCTAATGTCTGTAGTGAAAAAAAAAATTCTCAATTTCTTTTGGAGGCTCTATAATTACGTAGATGTATGGGACCATCTGGTATATTATCTTCAGGAATCCATTCATCTTTGTCTGCTGATTGACCTTTATATCTTACTAAGTATAGTCTAGTATCTTTCCCATTGATCCTTTCCTTTTTATCCTTCAATATTTTATGTACTTTGAAGTTAGAGGTGTCTAAAGGTTCAATTATAGGTACAGGTACATGTGTTACAACAGGGGTATCTGTGCTTCTACTAGTGTAAGGTTTGATTAAGCTAACTGGAAAAACAGGGTGTTTTCTGGAAAATTCATCTGTTAAAATAACTTCCACAGCATTTTTTCCATGTAATTGCTTAATGGTAAAAGGGCCAACAAAGGAAGGTTTAAGTTTCCTGTTACCTCCCAAATTATTAAAATTTACAGTGGACAATAGGACTTTGTCCCCAATTTGGAAGGATGGTTCTTTATGACTTTTGTCCCATCTTAACTTATTATATTCAGCTGCATCTTGAACACATTTCTTAGCATGTTCATGTGTAATGTCAAGCATCCTTTTGAAGTCTAGGGAAGTGGGATGTACATGAGGTAATTTGTTATTAATATGATCTTTAGGCATTCTGGGTATCCATCCTCTTTCCAAAATATAAGGGATTTCTTTGGATGAAGAATGTTTACTGCTGTTATAAGCTATTTCTAATGCAGGGAGTAAGCTAACCCAATCATGAGTATAACCATCATTATTTTTGAATTCTAAGCCAAAGGAACAAAATCTTCTGAGCATATCTTCTAGAGTTTGGATCATTCTTTCAGCCAATCCGTCAGTTTGGGGATGGTAAGCAGTAGAGAAAGCTAATTTAGTGCCTAACATGTCATGTAAATTTCTCCAAAATTCAGAAGTAAATTTGGGGTCTCTATCACTAATGATTATTTTGGGTATTCCTACGTCAGCCATAATCCTATTCCAAAATAGTAAAGCCACTTCCATAGCTGTATCATCTTTATGGTTAGGAATAAATCTGGCCCTTTTTGAATATCTGTCTACAACCACTAGTACAGAGTTGAAGGAATAAGACCCTCCAGGAGGTAAACCTGTAACAAAATCCATGTTTATGATTTCCCATCTTTTGGTGGGTTCTTGGATGGTTTGAAGTAGCCCATATATCTTACCTGTTTGCTTATTTGATTTCTGGCAAGTTTCACAGGATTTAATATAAGTAGCTACTTCATTAGTCCAATTATTCCACCAAGCTGTAGTTCTGACTCTTTCAGTAGTCCTTTCTTCAGAAAAATGTCCAGCACCAACATTATCATGGCATTCTTTCATAAGGGCTTCAATCTGAAGTTGATCACATAAGACTATTACACTGGAATGCCTTTCTTTAAAGTACAATATTCCATCTAATAGAGAGAACTTACCAGAAGAGTAAGGTTTGGATAGCCAGGGAGGTAGACTAGCAATTAATTCGTGGGAACTATTTTCATTGCTAAGTATATCTAGTAGTTTGACAAATTCAGGATCAGACTGGTAACTATCTTTTATAAGGCTGTAGTAGGCTTCATCCAAATCACAGACATGTATTCCTAAAATTGGGAATATATCTTCATCTTCAGGATCCCAGGCAGGGTTATCTGGAGTATTTGGTAAAGCCCACCTGCTCAAGCCATCAGCATTACTATGCTTTTTGCCAGCTTTATGAACAATAGTCATATGTCCTCTGTATTGTTGAATAGCAATTTGCCATCTTAACATATGCCTATTGGGAGTCTGCATATTCATAAGGGTTTTAACTGCTGTGCAATCAGTGACTACAACAATTCTACTACCTTCAAGATAATAATGTAACTTTTCTAAGGACCATACAAGAGCTAGACATTCCATCTGACTGGCTCCATACCTTTTCTCTGTTGGTTTAATTTGTCTTGAAATAAACAGAACTGGTTTTTCTACTAATTTATCTTCAATAAGGAATTCTTGATGTAAGGCAGCACCTAAGCCATCTAAACAAGCATCTATGTACAGAATAAATGGTAAGTTATAATCTGGTTGAGCTAGCACAGGAGCAGTAGTAAGGGCTAGCTTCAATTGTTCATAATCTAGTACTCTAGGGTGAGTCATTTCATAAATGGTTTCTTTACTACATAACTCATATAATAATTTGGCTAAAATAGCAAATTTCTCAATATGTTTCCTATAATATCCACAAAATCCAAGAAAAGATTGCATTTCAGTGATATTCTGAGGCATAGGTTTGAGCATTACAGCTGCTACTTTGTTTTGGTCAATGGCTAGGGATAGTCCAGAAACAATATGTCCTAAAGCTTTAAGTTCACCATATCCAAAGTTGCACTTTTTAATAGACATTTTTAGACCAGCTTTAATAGAAGTTTCTAATACTATTTGTATCTTTTCTATATGTGTTTCCCAGTCATCTGAATAAATGATTATATCATCAATATATATCATCATCCAGCACTGACGGATAAAAGATCCAAAAATAGAGTCCATCATTCTTTGGAAATGAGAAGGTGCATTCTTAATTCCAAAGGGCATTCTGAGGTATTCAAAAACACCAAGATGGCAGATAATTCTCATAAATTGGCGGCTATTAAGTTCTATAGGTATCTGGTGAAACCCTTTGAGAACATCCATGCAGGTTATGTACTTAGCTTTTGATAAGTTATGAAGAGAGTGGTCAATTCTTGGAATGGGATAATTATCAGCTTTAGTGTAATTATTTAGAGCTCTAAAATCTCCAACCATCCTAGACTTATCATTATGCCAGGCAATAATAACTGGGGTAGTTATTTCTACTTGTTCATTATGGCCCACTTTTCTAAGTACACGTAAATCTATAAGCTCTTTAATGTGTGTTTCTAAGGCTATCCTAGATTTAGGGCTAGAAGGGTAGGCTGCTTTTCTTAGAGCAGGTGGGTAAGGAGGTTCACAAGTTAATTCTAATTTAATATCATGTCCTGTAACATTGCCAATAGGCTCTTCAGTGGTACAGAAAGCTTCTTTATTCTTATGGCATACTTTAAGAATATCTAATACTTGAGCATTGGTTAGTATGTCACTTATAGCAGCTTGGGACATATATTCTTGATTAAAATCTTCTAATTCCTTGGGGTCAGGTTCCTGAGAAATAGGTGCAATAATCTCAGAATGGATGTTGCAAATTTGGTATTTCCTTTTCCAATCTCCTCCAATGGTAAAATATCTATCTTTGGACTGGAAAATGTCAATTCCATACATGCAGAAGGTATCATTACCTAGTATAAGGTAGTCACAAATGGCATCAGAAAGTATTACAAATTCTACACTTAATCTGAGGGATCCCTTAGTGTGAGGGAATATTAAGGGTAAATTGATGACACCAATAGGTTTCATGGTAGAGTTACAACTGCTAAATGTAGCCTTTGGAACAGGTAATAAATTTTTGCGCCAATCAGGGTATATTTGTTGCAAAAATGTGGCACTTGTACAAGAACAAAAGGCTCCTATATCTAATAGAGTCTTAACAGCTGAGCCTTTGAAAATAACCTTAGTATAACTGGTTTTACCTAGGGTGTAACACCTTCCTTCTTCAGGTTTGTTAGTCAATAGCTTGGCATCAGATATATGGCCAATATCCATATTATCTTCCCATTTCTGGGGTAAGTTAGATTCACCATGAATAGCATTAATGCTGAAGTCATTGCCAATATCAGCATTTATTACTACAACAGCATGGTTATCAGATTCAGAGTCATCATCATCTTGACCATAATGTGTACTAGAGGGTTCTTGGTGTATGATATCAAAGGTACTTTCAGAATCTGAATCAGGACTTGCATACACATTATTGATTTTCCTCCTAGGTTTGGTACATTCAGTGCTTCTGTGGCCAGTTTCTCCACAATTCCAACACGTAGGAGTCTTTTCTTTTCTAATGGGTTCAGTTGGCTTAGATTCTAACTTTTTGGGAGGATCTGTTCTAGGAGTGTAATCCTTTTTATCAGAGGGGTTGTGCTTCTTATTGATCCCAGTCATTTCTACCACTTCTTCCATAACACCTATAAGAGTGGATAAGTCACAATCCATGTCATTGATTCTACATCTGACATTATGTTCTAGGCTGCCTTTAGTTTGATTAAGTATTAAATCATTTATTTGTTCCTGATCTAATTTAGTATAAATGCATTCAATTCTCTTTTTCTGGTTCAGGCACCATTGATGAGGATTATGTTTGACTGGGTCAAAATAGTCATTCTCAAAAGCTCTGCGCATTTTCTTTTCCCAGAGTCTAGTGCCAAATTGTTGTTTGATCAATTCTTTCCAAGCTGGCCAGGATTGTTGTCCCATGGTAGCTTGTTTACTAATAAACCAGTCAAAAGCTACTCCTTCAAATAATCTGGGCAATCTTGTAAGGATAGCTTCATCAGGAGCTCTGTAGACTGTTAAAATATGATCAATATATTTAATGAAGTTAATATGGTCATAATCTCCTTCTCCAGAAAATTTAGTCCATTCTTTAATTGGTGGTAACAATTTATTCAGAAGAGAGGGATCTATGAAGTTGTTATTACCATTGTTGTTTACATTGTTGCGTGAAGGAGCATGACTCCATTGACTCCCATTATTAAGGTTATTATAATTAGGTGAATTATTAGGAGGGTAATTGTTATTAGGCATGGGTGGACTGCTATTATATTTAGTATAGTTGATTTGACTATTATTGTTTTGTTGTTGATTATTATGAGGATAGTTGTTATTATTTCCTCCATTATTTTCAGGTATGGTCTCCATATAAGGGTTGTTATATTTGGGCGTGGAGTTATTAGCAGGAATAGTTCTTGTAGGAATTTCTTTAATTAAGTCTGCTAATTCAAATTTCACGTCTAACAGATGCTTCAATAACAGATTTCCATTAACATTTTTGTTGTTTTGGTCAGATATTAAAGCTACTTGAGCTTGTAATTCGACCATCATTCTTTTTAAATCCATTTGTTCAAGTTCTAATTTCACATTTTGGGCGTGTAAAGTGTTAATGACATTTTTATTAATTCTGTTAATTATATGTTCAGTATTAGCATGAAGCATGTCTTCTAATCTGTTAATTTTATCCGCCAAATCATCATTAGAATACTTGGAATGTTCATCTTCAAGTTCTTCTAATTTTTTGGGAACATTAGGGATCTTTGGCTCAGAAGTTTTAACGTGAAAATCAGGTTCATTATGCGTAAAGACAGACTTAGGTGAGTTAAGAAATTTAGACAATTGATTTAAAATGAGAGAAGAGCTAGACATATAATTTTCTAAAGATTCAGGCGGAGGAGGAGCCTTATTTAAAAATTCTAAAACAGTTTTGTGGCGTGTTTTAGCATTTTTATCTAACAAAAGAATATTATTATGCGCAATTGTAAGAGAATTATCTAGGACAGAAAAACCTAATCTAAGCTGTTGTAAAAGTTGGTTATGGCGCTGCTGATGTTGGCCAATTTCTTCCACTTCTGAGGATTGTTGTAATGACGGTTGTTCATAGAAAGACTGCTCATATTCTTTCCCTTGTTCTTGTTGGCTGTGTGGGGAAACAATACTCTCTTTTCCTCCCAAGGGTTCCATCCCTTCGTGTACTCCTCCACTTCTTTTTTGGAGATAAGTTTCTGTAGCTCTTTCTGACTCTTCTGGGCTAGTCCTAAAAGATTCAGCATCATCTCCTGGGTGGCCTTGGATTTCTGGGCTTCCACGAATTTCTGATGGTTGGCCACGTGTATTTTGACCAATTTGGCTATCTTGTCCTCCTTGGACGTGCTCACCACCTGAATTTCCAAGTCCTCTTCCTCCGTCTGGGGTTTCTGGATACTGGCCAAGGAGGTGGAAGGGGTTGGTTCCACGTCCACGTCCATGGCTTGAGGATTGGGGAGACTGGGGGTGGTCTTCTTGAAGGCCAAGTTCCGTGGCAACTTCTCTGCTCCTAGGTTGTCTAGTGGGCGGGGGTAAGGGGCCGTGGAGATCAGGCTTGTGAGCCCTGGTAGACTTCCTGACAGGACTATTTTCACGGGACATATTAGTGAAAAGGGCCACAAAATTTTTAATTAAGGTAAATAATAAACTTACTGGTTGGTGGAGCCGTAAGTGGGGTAATAGAATTGGCCACAGAGGTAGCTGGAGCCGTGGTAGATGAAGTAGAAGTGTTGGAAGTGCTTGGAGAGGTAGTGGAAGACACTAAATAAAATTCAGGCGTAAAAATAAGTATTTTTTGGTAAATTTAATAGTTTTATTTAGAGATAAAGAAGAATTAAACTGACTATTGTAAAAGTTTTGTTTATATTCTAGAGTTCTTTGAAAATCTGCACGCCTCTTGTTCTCTTGATTCCTCCTGTTGATGGAGTTGAGTTTGATGAGAAGTTCTGTGTCCTGTTGAGCACGTTGGTGAGAGTGAAAAAGAGCAAGTTGGAACTGTTCTGTAGGCGTAAGTTTTTCCCAATCAGAAGGTTGATAGTTAGCTATTTCCTCTTCTTTGCGCAATCTGAGGACTTTAAGATAATGTTTGATTAATTCAAAGTGGGCAATTTGGTCAAAAGGTGGATGAACAAATTCAGGCGTGGAAATGAGAGCTTTAGTGTATTGGTTCACTAAAAGAAGGCGTAAAAAATAAAGTAGAAGGATATTTTTTAGTGGATTTATTTTATAAATGATTTTTAGTTGGTTTGGTAATTTTTTGCGTGAGTGAAAAGCAAAAGTAGAAAGAATAAGTACCAGGAGTAAATTACCACGAGTGGATATTGGTAATTTCCCGGCCAGACCCCCAATTGTCAGCCTCTGTGATGCCAAGGGCTAGTACCTTTTAGCTACACAAGGTGATAAGAGTGCAAATAATGGGTAGAGTGGGGTATTTTCACGTAGAAAAGTAGTAAAGAAAGAAATAAAAAGAATATAATTCTTTTTTATAGAGGGGCCTGCTGGCGCAGGGGTGTTTGTAGGTGCCCTCTAAATCAGAGATCTGCTAAGCAGGGTGGTATCTGATTAAGCAAACAATGGGTTTCTGCGTAACAGAAGGTGGTACCAAAGTGCTTTTCCAATTAAGGAACCAGAATGGGGACAGAAGGATAAAAGAAGTACTCACTATTGCTTCTTTTAAGCCAAAAAGCCACGTAGGGGGGTGAAGTAGAGCTGCTGGTTAGACTGGTTGGTTTCTGAGCAGGAGCTGGACACGTAGGATGGTTGATTTAATAAGAACACCAAGGATAAAACAGGCAAAACAGAGCAGAGTAACTGAAATAAGGACAGGACACGGCGTAACTGATTGACTGTAATAATAATTGATGATGATGAACAACTTTTGGCGTGGAAAGAGGGCTCTATATATACTAATTTCACTCATAGTGGAGGACCTTTCTGCCTGTGTGCGTGTAGTAACTGGTTTTCAGCGCAATGTGGCCAATTTGGGAGATTGGCGCTAACAAGGCTCATCCCAATGGCACTGCTGATCATTATTTCAGCGTCACAAGTGTTCATAATGACCTTAATAACCTATTTGGTCATTGTAACTAAGGTACATAGCAACACTGACGTGTATTTGTATCTGAAATGGGCCACAAATGACGCAAATGGGCCACAAATGGCTATGGCCAATCATCAAAGGCCACGCTGGCTATGTTACTCTTATGTATTCAAGGTTTTTATTAATGAAACCTTGTAAATAAACCACGTAGAATCTACTAGTACCCTAGTTACACCTGTACACGTGTGGTAACTAGGGGATTAGCTATTTCCACGCATTTGGCCAATTTCCAATTGGATTATATAATCCACGCGCGGGGTTGGAGGATTAAACCCCAATTGGGCCTAACTTCTAAACTATACACAACACCTCAATTATAAGTCCATAATTGGTCATTTCACATATGGTATGTATATATAACAAGTACATACGTGTGTAATGTCATCTGTGACACATAAGCGTGGCCAATTCTTACGGGTAATTGGTTCAAGGTGAAGGAGTAGGAATTCAGGGGTACTTCCAGTGAGGGACCCTACATTAATTTGCATGAGGATTCAGAATATGATATAATATTCTAAGTTATCCTCAAGGTTTAGAAGTTATTCAGTTTTTTTGTAAAAAGTAGTTTTTTATTTTAATTTATTACTTATTTTTATGGTGCTAGGACTTGCTAAGTTTATAGAATAAAAATAAGTAAACTAAGTTTTTTATACATTATTAGTCATATTAATGGGTCTTAATACTGTGGTAATAATGTCTCTTTTTATGTTACTTTTGTCAGGTTGTCTCTGACATAGTAGCAAGCTGACACCACTAGAGTTCATGAAAGAAGTTAAGGTATGGCACTTCACATGAAGTGCTTCCTTGGCTTTCCTGGTGATTGTTGCAGGTCTCACTACAAAGGCGGAGAGCAAGAAACATTGTCACAAGAGTCCCATGCGCCCCCAAAGGTGAGTATTCATTATCTTCTCCTCATTGTTTCATGCAAGCTTAAGCGTTCCACATTGCACAGTGGCTCAGACGGGTGTGCTTGCCATGCTGAGTGGCGCATCTGAAGTGCAATCAGGGCAGATCTCAACTGACCCACTCAGCATGTGGCTTGCCGGTGGTTTGCATCTGGATTTGGAAGGACTTCCGGTAAACCCCCTCAAATGGTGGCTCACACAAGGACGCTGCGGAAATTCACATGGCGGTCTCATTCAAATGGCACTCAATGTGCTTAGCTGTCCAGGTGAGATATTACATAATGTTTGAATGTTTGCTTTAAGTGGGTACTAATCTGATTAACTGTTGTCATTCTCAATTGACAACAGCGACCACGGTGGACGTGGAAAAATTGCTTAGCTTTGGAAGGGATTATGTGTCCGATCAAAGGCACCGACTCAGCGCTTCATCTGTTACTAAAGGGATGGCCGTAGCTTTTTACTCAAAGAACGGTCTGATCAAAAAGGGAGTCTTGCGTTGATGGAAGCAAGTACAAAAGAAAAAAGGAAAGGATAAGGATATAGAAGAGTCAACGGTAGAATGATCAACTAGAATTGGTTTGTTAAGTGATTGAAAAAATGAATATGAACGTTGTTAGTACTGAATCTATATATAGTAAGCCCGGGTACCTTTATAAATGAATATGAAAATGAGTAGCATCACATCCACGGCTAGTTGGCCCAGGTACCTGCTTCTGAGCCCGGGTACCTGCCCCTTGGTACCCGGGTACCTCCCATGGTGGGTGCCGGGTGTCAGGAATCACTAAAAAATGAAGGAGGTACCCGCACCTGCCACGGGTACCCGGGTACGCTTTGCCATCTCTAACCCCTCTCAATGACAGGTACAGACTAGCCATCAAGGGGAGTGTGTGCTCCCCATGATGAACCATCTGTTCCAGACATCAAGAGGAGTGTGTATTCCCCTCATTGGCGGGTCTGTCCCGGCTGCCGGACCGGCTCCACACCCGCGGGTACCTGCCACAAGTACTTGGGTACCCGTTGCTTTGACCGCTGCGGGTGCGGGTATAACGGGTGCGTGTGGCAGAGATTGGCTGTTTTCTTTGTGGAGGTACCCGCACCCGTTGCAAGTACCCGGGTGCAAGGGGCCATCTCTATGTGAGACATCCAGTCTACACCAACCCCCTGGAATCCCCTAGGGGGACAGATTTTTTTTGAAAATTTCCAGGCTCCACAATTGGGACCTCCCAAAAGTTGGACCTGACGGATGACTACCACAACTGTAGAGAGCCTGTCAGTGTCAATTCTTTAAACATTGTGGCGGCCAAGGAACGCATTTGATGCTCTTGATCTTCTAACACCAAGATCATTCAAGATTAGAAAGATTTTTGATGCAATCTGTTATCAGTCTTTCCTATGTTCGCTGCTGCTAATGGTCAGTTGAATGAGACGGTTCAAGCCAGGAATCGCTGGGGTGGGTGCCATGGAGGAAGATGGAGAGGGAAGCAAGTGCTGGCCCCGCGTGTCTTGCAATGCCAGCGTGCATGGCTCTGGGTCGATGTATGCGGTGACGTCAGCCCCCGTCTCAGCCTTGGTGCGCTGCAGCTTTCACTGCATTTTCAAGTGACTTCCGGTGACAGAGCTCTGATCATAAAATGACCGGGCCCGGGAGGAGACCAAGCAACGCAATTCCCATCCATGCTACGCGTCGAGTGGCAGAGCATCTGGCGCATTGCACCGGCCTCTCGCTGTGAGACTGAGACCCTGCGGGGCTCCTCCACGCAGAAGCTCGGGAGGAGTTGAGTCCAGATGCTCATACCGTCTCGGTGAGGGTCCCGGTCGACTGCGGCAAGCAGCATCATTCTATTCAGTCCGATATGGAGCCTTGTACATATCTCTCGTCTCGCTTGCTTGTAGTTATCATCTTCCTCTCTGCTCAACAAGTGGAATGTGTGGTGGAGTTATGCACGGAGCACAGATAAATACGTAACCCCTCTTGGGTTATTTGCAAGGGTTATTTGCAACAAGCCATACAGACTTTTTGTGCAGTTACAACGAATGAAGTTCGTGCTATGCTCACTCATAGCTCTTGAATGATAAATATTTATCCTTCTCCCAGACGCCATCTCTTCCCCGGCCGAGTGTGATCATTGACTCGCAGTTCATTTACAATTGCAAACGATGCAAAATCGGAGTACACGCCGTATACAAAAGGAGGCGAAGCCCTGATCCAAGTCCTAACTTAACAAAGTCCCTCTGTAACTTCGTGCGGGTCCCGAAGAGCCTCCGAAGGAGGGACTTACGCCTTATACGCAAATTCCTGCTCTAGGCTATTTCAGCTTTTGGTGGGAGAAATTTCCAATTGGAAATTCCTCTCTCAATTTACATACCTCAATCCCCAAAATGTGATGGTCATGACCGCCTCAACCAGGCCTTTCTGTCAGCGTAGCTTTCATTTCTCTATCAACCCCCCACGATTTTATATATTTTTTCTAGGGAGTGAGGAATTGGAACAAACCCACGTCCACTCCAATCAGTCAAGTGCATAGGTTCTAATACACCCCTTAGGCTGCAGATACAGGTTTAGAAACCGCTGAAACATTCCATGACATATTGTTTCTCGTACATCTGTTGTGCAAGCGTTATATATACTAAAGCAATGTTATCCTGATGGAAATCCAATTGTAGCTGTGGCCGGGCAAGTAACACCACCATCGCCAGAAGAGTGTATTGGCTCAATCCCACCGACCTCTCTGTTGGGTTTGTGCAATGACCCACCACGGCTCACCTGCTCGCCGGGAGCCCATGGCGAGTAGATGTGTCCTGCTTGCCAAGCGCTCCAAGCAAGGAGGTACCTATTCGCCAGGAGCTCGTGGCGAGCAGGTATGTGCCTGCTCGCTGTGACCTCTCCGTGGGCAGGTACATTCGCCGCAAGCTCCTGGCAAGTAGGTATGTACCTGCTCACTGGGAGCTCTCAGCAAGCAGGGACATACCTGGTGAGCAGGTGTACATACCTGCTCACCGAGAGGTCCCAGTGATTTGCTAGAAGCTTGCGGCGAGCAGGTACAACACTCTCACCGGGAGCTCTCGGCAAGCAGGTATACACCTGCTCACTGTGAGGTCCCGGTGACTCGCTAGAAGCTTGCGGCGAGCAGGTAAAACACTCTCACCGGGAGCTCTCGGCAAGCAGGTACACACCTGCTCACCTGAGCACTATGTGGGTTATGTGGCCTTTGCACAGCCACAGAATCATCTTTATCACCGGAAGATTTGGAACTTGATATGCTGTATTTTTCACCTTACAGATGTGTCCGCAATACAGGTAAGCTTGACACATAAATTACAGATTACCAGGATTCAGCAAAAAAGAACAAAAGGAGTCATTAAAAAAAAAGTAAAGGGCTTGAAAAAGTTTGGAGGAGACAAAAATGTAGATGTGCATCGCGCGCACTTTTCAATATGCGGCGGCGGAGTGAAAGGATGAAGAACGAAAGAGATATGAAGGACGGAAAAAAAACCGGCCTAATTTCAAGTTTGCCTAGAGCGAGAATTTTGTTTTAAGGTATAAGTCCCTCCTTTGGAGGCCCTTCGGGACCCGCACGAAGTTACAGAGGGACTTTGTTAAGTTAGATCCAAGTCCCGGGTTCGTTCGTTGGAGCAAGTCGCAAGTGCGGAAAAAGTATGCAAAAATCAAACCTTGCAGTCCCTTCGGCATGTTGCGGGGTGGAGACGGAGACGCGTAATCATATCTTAAGAAACTTTCATCGCATTGAATAAAAATCCAGGAAATCTGTTGCATAGCGTACCATAGCCTACCTCACTCATCTTAAAGCTGTTATAAGGAACTTTGCAAAGCCCGGCACTGCACTTTCTTTTTGTACACTCGCGGGCAGTCAACAGGAACATACAGCATAGGGCATTTCTCTTAGCGTTGATCTTGATGGTCCTCAAGAATGCGCTAGTTATAGGGCCTATTATCAAGGAGCTTGCTGAAGAGGCCTCTACATCAGATGCAAATTTAGAAGTGGGTGATAGAATAGGTATGTCTTTCCCTCCAAGGCTCTCAATTACTCTTGCCGTTGGTGATTGATATCACCTGTAACGCTAAAAAAGCAAACTGATTGCACAACTCCTCTGAATATTTTTCCGCTTCTTCCTATAACATCCAACTTGGCACACCCAGTTGAAGATGTGGAAAATAGTACCGGTCAGTTCTCATGAGATAAATTTGCCTCTCATTATAAAAGCAGGGGACTTAAAAGGTGTGCATATATTTAGAAAACACCAGAGATATGATGCCCAGTAAAATTAACGGTTCTCATGGCAAAGATGTTGCACTAAGAATTCAAAACAACCCATCCCTTCTTGCAACAACCAATGAAAAACCACCTGGTCAGAGTTTTTCTGAATTTATTCAAACCAATATTGTTTCCAACACTAATAGTCACATCTTTCCAACATTTTAAAAGTCTCTTTCTCAAACATGGTGAAAAAGATGTCTGGCCTTTTCCTGAAGAATTTTCCTGAACAAGATCAAAGAAGTGCGTTCAACTTCAATCAACTCTCCATACCATTTTGTTTCACAATGTTATTATCTCAATCTCATTTCTAATTTTATTTCCACAGAGATAGAAGAAATCAAGCGGCATCACTTAGAATTGTCCAAAAAGGTCAAGGAATCAACTAATGAATTTGACAAGAAAAAATCAAGGTTTCCAGAAGATGGGAAGCAGTTTGAAACTCATATTTTTGTTCGGAAAATATGTGCAGGGAATCTGTATGCAACAAAAGTCAACCAATTGAAAAAAGGCCGGCTTACACGCTATGTGAGACCAGATTTATTGCTTGATGTGCTCTGGGATCAAGTATACACAAAATATGCAAATAACTTCTTTTCATCATTTGCAAGTGTGGTCCAGACTGGTGTTCATTATGGGGAACCAGAAAATGTGGATCAAAAAGCCATTTTATTGATGGAAAGTTGGAGTGATCTCATGTTGGATTTCTACCTTGATTTGACAGAACTTGAAATTCTTCCTAAACCAAGATCAGAAAATTTTGAAGGTGGATATGCCGGACAATTTGTTTTGAGCTATATTCTGGGAAAGTACTACCCATTTGATTATGCCAGTACTTTTATCAACTTGAACCTCAGAGAATGTATTCTTAAAGATTTTAACAACCAAAGGATCAAGGACATAGCTCAAGGTCAGTTCTAATTTGGGTATAAACTCCAAGGAAGAATATTTTCTGACCATTTGACCTCTTTTTGTTAAATCTCTTTCTGTTTTCCTTGTGAAAAAAGAGTTTCATGATGCCACTTGGAGGCAAATGAAGTTTGAGTTCTTGGAGGCTCGGCTGAAACAAGTTGAAGATGAAGTTTATTCAAAAGACTTTTATCCCCTTATGACAGAGCTCCTCAAAAGAGGATTTCATACTGGAGGAAATTTGGAATTTAACATTGGGAGGCTGCTTGAAGACATAATCCCCCAACCCCATAAGCTCATTGAATTTGATTTGAAAAGTTCCGAGAAGATACAGATAAAGTACAAGTTGGTATATGACATTTTCATCTTTATTGAACAATATAACCTAGAATTATTTTCATTCATCTTGGAAAATGGTCTTAATTTGCAAGAATTTGAGAGACTTGAGAATATTGTTTTATTAGCATCAAGCTTATCAAAACCATAGCTATTTTTTCTCACTCTTTCTTCTTTTTCCTTTAACTCTGATATCACTGGTTGCTTTCCCTAACATTTTATTCATCCATAATTCATGTTCTTGACTTGTTCCCACCAATCATCCAACATGTATCTAGTCTATTTAAACCCTGTAGACTGGAAATGAAAATTCATTGATTCTTAGAAAAAAAATCCCCATTACAGATTGAACTTTGCACCTGGGTACCCACGCGTGTATTTTACTCATATCCTATACCCGCACCCGCACCTGGTCTTGTGGGCAGGTACCCGGGTGTGGCAGGCGGGTACCTGCAGGTACCCAGGTTCCCGCTCATGGCGGGTACACCACGGGTGCAGTTTGGTTTGCCTAAATGGGTTTCCAGAATGGTTGGTAGCCACAAGTGTTATGAAAACGCCCCGGCAAGCCCTACTTCAAGGTTCCTGGAACACATTGGCTCAAAAAGGCCGGCGTTCTCCAAATGTCCTGGGACAACAATGCTATTCCGTCCTCCAATCAATTGGAAAATCATTCTGGTTTCCAATTGATTGGAGAACGTCAGTCCCACTCTTTTCCCAACGCACCTGGGAAACGCTCCGCATGCTGTCCTCACATTGATTTGAAAACCATTCTGTTTTCAAATCTTTGGGAGAACGGCAAGATAATACGTTCCCAGAACGGTTGACTGATCCGACTGTTGTAAAGCTCAAAAGTGTCAGTGAAGACCTTTTCCTGAGTGCAGAACGGTGTGGTAGTTAATCACTGCCAAAATTTCAGTTTTTTTTCTTCCTTTCTATATTTCCCTCTTTTTCTCACACAGCGACTCAATATTTAGGGAAGGCAACCTCAGAATCAGCTTCTACGTGAAAATTTGACCATAGGGACAACTCATGGAATCACCATCACTCCACTGGATCAGAAGTTAGAGCATTGGCCAGATACCAGCTACCCACCCAAATCACGGAATTCCTGAAACCCAACATTTCACAGGTATTATTACAGAAACGGATTCCTCAGACAAAACCACTCTAACAAACTATTCTCAAAATTTTGATTACGTCACCAGTTCAGAAGTTATAGGCCAAAATAGTTGCCACACCTAGGTTTATTTCTACTACATACACATAGACACTGAACACTCACTACCATACACATACATACATACTAGTACAGGTTCATGCGGGTTCATGCGGGTTCATGCAGGTCAACTACACATACATACACACACAGAGGACACCACATACACTACTCAGACCAATCCACACTAACACCACCTGCAGGCACACTAGTCCAGTTACATACACACTAAAACCAAGTACATACACACTAGAAGGCACCACAACAACCCAGTACACATACACCAACACTCAACAACCTGAATGGTGGACTCTGATTGGTGGGAACTGGATGGCTACATACAACATTCTGAATGATGGAACCTGATTGGTCAGAACCAGATGGAAGGACAGCAATAATCCCTCAAGGCTATGCACCTATGAAACAATTGTACTTTCCCTGCAGCCAAAATCCCTCATTCACTGTTCCCTTGGAGCTAAAATCCCTAACCCTTGTCTATTTAAGAGGCTCTCCTCAGTGTTGTTTCCCCCTTCCTCACCAGATCCTGGGACAAGCTCCTGTCACCAGATATCTGAGTCACCCTTACACCCAGCAGTATTTTCACCAGTACATATCAACACCCTTATATCAGTCATTACCTTTAGTAGTATCATAGTATAACAGATTTAGTCAATATCAGATATCACCTTTTCAGAGCTCAGTAACTTTATTAAGGGTTAACACCCCAGATCACCCACATTACATACCATCAGTCATCACTCATCAACAACCACTACCATCATCAACAACCTTATAGTTACGTTTCACATTCCTTCTCTACGGGCATCTTGAACCAACCAATCCTATCACAGTTAAATAATCTGCCAAGCAAGCTTGGTGGTCTTGTTTTTCTGATAGTATAGAAGGGCAGAGTTTGCACCTCCATTATCCCCTTCTCCATTCAGCAAAAGGTTTTCACAAACACTTTTGAGTCTTACAACGGGATGGTGTGAGGATGACTCTGCCGTTCCTATACAAGCCACTAAAACAAGACCCCCGCCAATCTATGATTGGCAGGCTTTAATTCAAGTGATAGTAAGTGTATCCAAAATACTTCAGTTGGTATAGCAAGTGTAGGTGATTAAGGATATGTTGAGTGTTAAGTGTTGATGATGACATTGGTGACTCATGAAGGTGTAAAGGTATGATAAGGTTTTGTTAAGCTAATGAGTTCTGGGAGCTGAAGCTACTACCAAGTTTGGATGAAGGTGAGTTGTAATGCTAAATGAGGTTTTAGGAGCTAATTCTTCAACCAAGTTGAGTCAAGATGTGTTTTTAAATGAGTTATGATGATTTTGTTATTGCTGATGATGATTGCTTAAACCCTCAATATTGGGTGACTTAAAATGAGGAGTGACCAGTGTATTAGACTATAGGGGATAGTGAAAAGTATCTGTGGATGGTGTGTCATGTGATGTGATCCCAGAATCTGGTGAGGAAGGGGAAAACAGCTAGAGGAGAGCCCGTTTTATATCAAAATCCTAACAAATGGGGGGTGGTCAACTTGTGGTTGGAGCAATTGTCATGGAACATCCTTTCTGCTTGGTCCGTGCTCAGGGGACATTAGGGGTCTTCTGTACAGTGCCCGGCAATATGTTTTCATTACAGTTTACTTGGAAATAGACATCACAACACACCAAAGTGAAATCCTGAGCTTTTGCACAAAGGTAGAAAAAGTTCCCAAAAGAATGAATATAAATGAAAATTAACAAAAATTTCAATGCATGATGGCTTAAAAAAACCCTTGAGGTATTTGAACTTTGACAACTGCTTGATTAATTTTTGGGTCAGGCTAAATGCACTCCGACTTTTTACTTCATGTACTCCAATTTGGAGTGGAAAAGTGTGCACTCCAATTTTTTTGGAGTGGAAAGCTGTCCACTCCAATATATTTGGAGTGGAACACTTTCCACTCCAAAATTTTTCACTACCTTGGAGTAAACAATCATGCACTCAAAGTTCACTCCAAAAATTTGGAGTGCACCTGAACTCCACTCCAAAAGTTTTGGAGTGCACCTCAAGTCCACTCCAAAAACTTTGGAGTGCACTTCAAGTCCACTCCAAAAAAATTGGAGTGCACTCAAAGTCCACTCCAAAAAAAATGGAGTGCACAAAATTCCATTCCAAAAATGTCAAATTTTTGGAGTGAACAACCGCCCACTCTAATTTTTTTGGAATGGAGAGTTGTTCACTCCATTTTTTCTGGAGTGGGCACTTTCCCACTCCAAAATTTTGGAGTGCATGTAGTAAAAGTTGGGAGTGCATTTAGCCTGACCCTAATTTTTTCATCAAAAAAGTGAACAGTGGGTCAGGAAGCAGGGCATCTGAATAATTTGATGAGATTTTGAAATGTTTCAAAATATTGAAGAGTAAACTTGCAGGACATATCCAAAAACCGGTTGAAATTGTGATTCTTCAGAATCTCAGTGGTGTTTTTTATTTTTCCAGTTTGCAAGACCAGGAAATTGTTGGAAAAAAGATCCAATACATAACAAATTTTGGATTTTCAAATTTTCATTACCTCTTTCAGATGCCCTGCTTTCTGACCCACTGTTCACCTTTTTGATGAAAAAATTAATCAAGCAGTCGTCAAAGTTCAGATACCTCAAATGTTTTTTTAAGCCATCATGCATTGAAATTTTTGTTAATTTTCATTTATATTCATTCTTTTGGGAACTTTTTCTACCTTTGTGCAAAAGCTCAGGATTTCAAATTGGCGTGTTGTGATTTATATTTCCAAGTAAAATGTAATGAAAACATATTGCCAGGCACTGTACAGAAGCTGTCAGCCTTAGAGACAACACCATTGCCCAAAAGGCTTCATTAGTGTTTTCTCCAGATTCCTCTCATTTTTCTGATCATTTTCATCTACTATTGTCTATAGTTGTGATGTATAATTGAGGAGTAATAACACTTTGAACATCTATTATTTTCTAAGTCCAAACCATATTGAATATATGCATTTCAATCAACAAGGTTAACCACTTCTCTGCTGGCAGGATGAAAATTTTCATCATCACTGTCAGCCTTAGAGACAACACCATTGCCCAAAAGGCTTCAATAATGTTCTCTCCAGATTCCTCTCATTTTTCTGATCATTTTCATCTACTATTGTCTATATTTGTGATGTATAATTGAGGAGTAATAACACTTTGAACATCTATTATTTTCTAAGTTCAAACCATATTGAATATATGCATTTCAATCAACAAGGTTAACCACTTCTCTGCTGGCAGGATGAAAATTTTCATCATCACTCATCAACCAACTCTGAAGAAGCTCATAACACTTGGATCAACACTCCTCACTACTCAATCACACAGGTCCCATCATATCCCTACGTTGTCGTGGTCATTTGGTGTCATCTGATTGAATAGTAAGCAGGTTTTCCAACTTATCCTTCTTCTAAGTTCTTCTTGAGCTTTGATCTTTGCCTTCCCTTTTCCTCTTAACCTTAACCTTCTTCTTCTCTTCTCCCATTAAGAATCAAACCATATAAAACATCATAAAATCATCTAAAGCTTCATAAAACGTTCATCTTTATTGCTTCTGTGGACTGTAGCTTAAATCCACATAGGTTTCCTGATAAATAACCTTTGCCAGTTTCTTTTGGCGTTAAAAATCAAGGCATTCTCTGACTTTACCCTCTCTGTTTCTTCAAGAGAGGAGGCGTTGAGTCTTCTCTGCTTAAACCCATCTCCTTTTAAGGATAGATAAGCTTATATCAGTCTAAAAGACTTCTCTTTCTTCTTCCTTCTTTTCTTCTCTTCCTTTCCTCTCTTTCTTTCCTTCTAGTTGTTTTCCTTTATCTTTTGGAATCCAACTAGTGTCCCCCAAATACTTGTGCCCTGCTGTCACTGTAGAGACACAGGCTCACAATTGGGGGCCTCATAGGGAAATATATCATCCTAGACCTCTTCTCTTTCATTATTATCACTCTAAAGAATCTTAATCTTAAGCTAAAAAAGCTCCTAATCCAAGTTTAATAAACCCACAGATTCAGCAAAACTGAATCTGCGGTTTTCCCTACTGATTGAACTCCGCAAACAGAGCTCAACTTGGGCCTTCTATCCAGCTGTGCTGGACGCATCCCCCAGGTCCCCGCCCATGCGCATCAGCAACATATGGGGCAGGTTCCTTACATTGGACGCATCCTCATGGGGGGCCTTATATAGCCACACTGCTCACCTAATCCACAGAGTCCTTCCTTCCATTGCAAGAATCACCAGCGGTTGTCAACACGCCGCCGTGTTCTGTGGGTGGTTATCTCTATCCCAACCAAGCCACCAAATCAACTCAGTTCTCCTTTTGGCCAAGGGTCCAACCGTCCACACCCCCCCCCGCTAAACATGACCCTGATCACCTCATCTCCATGCACATGCCAACAGTAAGCTTGTTGCTGTCCTTGTATCTAACAACTGCAATCCAGCCGTGACCAGGAGGATCACGCAGTGGGAGTGCAAGCGTAGCAGGTGGTAACCGTGGGCCTTTCCTTGCGCACAGGCACATGACTGATGTTGAGCGTTGCCACTAACGCACCAAGGACCACACGCGGCTGGTGTTGGGCATGGTCACATTTATTTGGAGGATCCAAAGCCTTGGGCGCGACCATGGCAAAAAAGCTACCTGCTGCCCGACACCTCTTGGCAAGCAGGTACCTACTTGCTGCCCGAGACCTCTCGGCAAGCAGGTAGCACCTGCTGCCCGAGACCTCTTGGCAAGCAAGTAGCACCTGCTGCCCGAGACCTCTCGGCAAGCAGGTAGCACCTGCTGCCCGAGACCTCTCGGCAAGCAGGTAGCACCTGCTGCCCGAGACCTCTCGGCAAGCAGGTAGCTACCTGCTGCCCAAGACCTCTCGGCAAGCAGGTAGCTACCTGCTGCCCAAGACCTCTCGGCAAGCAGGTAGCTACCTGCTGCCCAAGAGCTCTCGGCAAGCAGGTAGCTACCTGCTGCCCAAGAGCTCTCGGCAAGTGTCAGCTTGCTACTCTTCAGAGACAATCTAACAAAGAGTACATGAAAAGATAAAATCATAATAAATACATTGAAAATTAGAAAATAAATTGTATTACCAAAGTTAGAGACATTATTACATGTGTAGGAATTTCTCTCACTTTGTAATGCATTATGACTTTGTTATTTATAAATACAAAATAAGAATAAACATTGAAATACCCTGTCAAAATCATGTTTTACACAAAATATTACCATAACTCTTAAACCTTAAAGAAAACTTAGAATATTATGGCAGATTCTTAATCTAAATGCAAAATAACCTAAGGTATCCCACTCATGGTACCCCCTAATTCTCACTCCTTCACTCCTTTTACCCATTTCCCCCACCTATAGGATTGCACGGCATGTATGCGTAACATGTTGGTTGACTATTATGATACCAACTGGGAAATGACCAAAAATGGATGTCATTTTGAGGTGTTGTGTGAAATGGCCGAGTTAGGCCCAAATGGGGTTTAATGTTCCAACCCCGCGCACTGGTTACACAAGTTGGCCCAATTCATTAAAAACCCCGCATGAACTACACAAATACATGTTACTAAGGCAGCATGTATGTAACTAGGTTTCAGGAACCTTGCATCATATATATAAACAAAGTTTCCGCTTTTAAAACCTTAATTACACATGTGTAACACCTGTAGCGTGGCCCAGTCTCAATATTTGTGGCCCTTTTCAGGCGTAACCACTCCTTCAATGCTACTGTTGACTAAACCAAGCCAGTAGTATTGAACCAGGTTGGTCTACATGGTTATTTGGCGTCAACAAACTCATCATAACCTTGTGTATTCACCCATAAGCAGCTGTGGCTTGCCCTTTTGGTCCAAACTAGCGTAACAATGGCCTGGTTTGGTTTGAAATGGGCTACACCTGCAATTGAGGCAAATTACCACGCACACAGTGGCCCAGAATTGATATTTAAAGAGCTTTGTTTGCCCACTTTTGACAATCCCCATCATCTTTTATCATACCAGCATATACCAACGCAACCAACCAGCCTTTACACTAGTTATTAGCCTTGTTATACCTGTTATATTGGATCATCACCTTAACCAACAATTACCACGACAAATCCCCAGCTTTCCAATCAATTCTTGACTACTTTTGACGCCTCAAGATCCCTGCCAAGCTTGAAGAAGACCCCTTTGCGTGGATTTTAGCATTAGTGAGTAAAATTCCCCGTAGCACTTCTTTCTTTGTCATTTCTGGGTGTACTCCTTGTCAAAGGACCAGATAATTAGAGTACCCCTGATATTTCAGGATCTAATTCATAGAGGGCACCGTAAACACCCCTGTAACTCAGGCCCCTCTTTGATAAAAAGCTTTTGCTTTTTGTTATATTTCTTTCTCCTTTTTTCTACTTTACCCCATTTCACCGTGAGACCCACGCGTGAAACTACCTTTTCATATCTTTGCACCACGTGTAGCTAGAAGAACTTTGTTCTTGGCATCACGTAGGCCAACAATTGGGGGTCTGGCCGGGAAATTATCTTTTAAAATAGATAAAAACCCTGGTTTTTCTTTTTTGCTATATTTTCTACGCAAAACCTTCTCCATAAAACAATCAAACCTTTTCCAAAAATAAATAAAAATCAGTCAAAACCATTCAAAAACAATCTTCTCACATTTAAATTTGTGTGTCAGCTTGCTACTATGTAAGAGACAAGCCAACACAGTAACAAAGGTAACAAAAGATATAACAAAATATAGATAGAAGACTAACCAATGACCAAACCTTGAATATAACTCCAGAAATGGATTCTACACAAAAATTAACCTAGAGTCACTCACCAAAGTGACCCCTCAAATATAACTCCTTCTAGGACTTATACAATATAACAAAAACACTTATAACAAGTAAATAAAATAACTACAAAAGACCTGTCACACATGTACAAAACCTTTAACACATGTAACAGGCCCCAGAGACGAAAATACTAATGACATCATAAGATCTACTAGCTCTGGGAAAGTGCCATACAAATGTGATCATCAATAAAGATCCATTACTCACACGGATCTCCTACTGATCTGGCCCAGGGAAGATCTACCAAATGATCCACTCAATAGATTTGTTGATCCAAGATCTGCTCCCTGCTATATTCAAGCTCTCAGATTTCGTCCCCAAGGGTCTCTTAAGAATATTTAAAGACCCTTGAGTCCCCCCTTTTGAGGATTCCCCAGCTTTATCATTACCACTGAAAATTATCACTCAGCATTGTCCACTAGCTTATAGCCTTGTGTCCAACCTTGTGAACCTTCAGTATATTATTTAGCCCTCTTCCAGCGTCAACAGAACACTCACCATCATCACCATCCACTTCTGTTACCCTGTCACCAACCTTGGAGGATTTCTGTAACAAGAAATAGTGAGTACCTTTCTTGTTACCAATTCCTCCCCACCATATATCCTGGGCACAATAAACACCCCTGCTTGCAGGCCCCAGAAGATCAGGTTACAAGTCAAAACCACCCTGTCTACAGGTCCTGATTATTAGAGGGCACCCCAAAACACCCCTGCTTGCAGGCCCCTCTGGAATATTACATATTCCGCAAAATCCTCATTTTTTATTATTATTTCCACGTCCCAAAAAGGACTCTAAAATTCCCAAAACTCATAAAAAATATTATTTTATATTTTTGATAACCTTATCTATTTATTTTGCCGGCCGTGTAGCTAGAAGGTTCAGTCCTTGGCATCACGTAGCCTGACATCGTGTCTTTTCATCATAGTGCATCCTTCAGAAAACTTTGAACTAATTCAGCATTACTTGAAACTTCTCAGATTGCGCAAAGAACAAGAACTAGCCAATTATCAACCTTCAGCTTGGGAACTCCTCAGCCACGAAGAAAAGCTTGAAATTGTCAATAAGCGCCTTGTACTTAGAGAAGAAGAAAGAATCACCAACCTCCTTTACCTCAATTTGCTTAACCGTAAAAACAAGGAGAAGAAAAAACTTTTCTACCTAGAAGCTGTCAAATTAGCCAAAAGTAAGCTCTGGCTATTGCATCTTTTATTAAAAATCAAAAAATAACACCTTTTTACGCCTGAAAACAGTGTCTGCTACCTCCAACAGCTGTGCCACTACTCCTTCAGGACAAACAGAAGTAGCTAGCGCCAATAACAGTTAGTCCTACTTTTTACGCCTTCTCACTTCAAAACCACCTCATAAAAACCCTAGCTCACATCTCCTACAATGTTGACCAGGTCCAATAAACCAGAGCTCGCAGGACTTTTGCCCGCTCCCACAAGAAGCAAGCGCTCAAGCTCAGTTGGAGGAAAGAGTCAACAGCCTGAAGCTGCAGACGATCACGAGGAAAGAAACAGCGCCTCAAGTCCCAGCGCAGGAAGCCATGGACTTAGATCACCCTCCCTCAACCTCCTTGGCCAATACCCAGACACGCCCCAAATCGCCGGATATACAGGTCCTCAACAAAGAAGAGAAGATAAAGCTCTTGGTGAAAGAGCACATATTGCTTTGGAACCAATTCGTGGAAGCCCAGACCAAGGGAGCTACAGAAGAACTCAAGGTCTTACTGAACAGCGCCCAAGAGACGCAGAAATCACTTCAGAAATTGATTCCCAGGAAGGAAGTAGAAGAATACGTCAAGGGATGGAACCCCTGGAAAGTCAAAGCAGAAATCTTTCCCAGTCCCAAAGGAAAAGGGAAGAAGCGCAGCAGCAGTTCACAAGAGATGAGGGGTCATTACAACAATCCTCAGAAGTGGAAGCAACTCACCTCTTTGGGCAAAACTCTAATGTCGGTGTACAACAGCATGTGAATGGTAGAATTATGAATGCTCTTTTAGATTCTATTGTTGTAGCCAATGATAACATTCAGACCTTGGACGTAAACAGTGAGACTAATTTCAAAACCCTTGTACATACAATTGAAATTAATTCTCAGAATATTCAGAAAGCCGTTGTTGAGCATATAAATTCCATGTTTAACAAACCTTTAACAATTTCTTCAGACATCAAGACTGCTATTGCTGATAAAATACTTGATACTATGAAGAAAAGTGAGAATACGTGCGCCAAATTGGCCAAAACAGTCACCCAGCTTACAGATGACTTGTCTGGAAATGCAGATTACATCTTGAAGAACATCAAACAAGATGTAATAGTTGAACAACAGACCAAGAACAGAGATGATTTTGACGCTGTTAGAGATTTAATGATCCAACAGAATGTCAGGATTAACAACTCTCTTGAACAAATAAGTGCCCAATTTACTAGGCAATTAGAGGTGATCAGAAATGACATAAAAGGAATTGCTGTGCAACCCCCTTCTGCTACACCTCCTGGTAATCCTGAGAGAAACTCTCTCCCCCACATGAATAATAACACACCACAATTCAACAATCCTTATATGAGGAATGAAGTGCCATATCCTTCTCAAAGGAATCATAGCCATAGAGCTCCAACAGCTGCTTACGGAGGATCCATGTCTATGGATTACGCAACCTTGAATAAGCTGTTACCTCCCATAGCTGACTGGCCTAAGTTCTCCGGCGAAGGAGACTATGATCACATAAATTTCATCAAATACATTGATCATATACTTGTTTCCTACAGCGCCACAGATGAGATAGCCATAGCCAGACTTCCGCGCCTATTTGAGGGAGTTGCCCTAGATTGGTTTGTTACCAAACAAGAAACTGTTGGTCAACAGAGCTGGAGTACGTGGAAAGACTTGATAAAAGCCCAGTTTGGAACTAGACTTTGGGAGAAAAAGGTTAGAAGAGCCTTTGAAACAGATTATTTTGATCCTCTTAAGCACAAACCCCACAAGTGGTGTTTAGCGCAGAAGAAAAGGATTGACTGCATCTACAAAAACCCTACGCAATTGGAAATTAATGATAAAATCCTCAATCAATGTAGAGGTAATCTAGAACATCAAATCCGTTGTAGGATAGCTGATATGGATACTGACTTATCAGAATTAATTGGTGTCATGGAGGAAGTCATTGAAATGACTGGGATTAGTAGAAATTATAAGGATAATTCTTCTGAAAGGAAAGATACTACCACTAGAACCGAAAGCGGCAAGGAAAAAGAATCTAAGCCGTCTGACATTTCTGCTAGGAAAGCTCCTATCCCAGAATGTTATAACTGCGGAGAAAAGGGGCATAAAAGTCCAAACTGCCCTAGCCCCAAAAAGAAAATCTATAATGTTAATATGGAAGTAAGTAATGAAGAGGATACCCAATCCAATTTTGACCTGATACCTACTGAGCCTGAAGACTATCAGTATGGTAATAATCCAGATGATCTCACGCATGAAAGCATCATTGGCTTTCACGTGATTCAAGCGGACATTGGCAATGATTTGCTTATCAACTCCATTCATGGAGATTCCAATTTACCGCAGAAATGGGATTCATCCATGAATGTTGGTCACGTTTCTGACGCTAAATTGCTTACTAATAAACCAGAAGCAGGTATGAGCTATACAATGGGTAAGACTAGTTATACTACTGTCTTATTTAAAGGAGAAGAAGTAAGCGCATTATTGGATGTAGGAGCCTTCTGCTCCTGTACCAGCGGTGTGGAACTACTCTTGGTGGTAGAATAGAGCTTGAGAGGGATGAGTGCTTGAAGGGCTGCCTCTCGTAATAGCTGGGAGAGTTTGTTGAACAAGAATAAGAGTATGGACTCTTAAAGAATAGTGTGGCTTGGTGAAGATGCTTAGATATGTCTAAGATGATGGTTGATATGCTGATCTTCTAGCAGAGCCAGGTACCCAATTGCACCCAGGGAGGCTGATAGTAAGACTTATTTATTTAATAAGATGACTGACTAATCTTCTAGCAGAGCCAGGTAACCAATTATACCCAGGGAGGCTGATAGTAAGACTGTGTCTTGGGTGGCAAGTAAATAACTCCTCTAGCAGAGCCAGGTGATATACCCAGGGAGGCTGATAGTAAGAATTAATGATATTACTTGAGTGAGTAGTGACCAGGGATGAGTACTGATGTATACAATCTGATGGTTCCCAGAATGAGGAGGGAGGAAACAGGCTCTTTATATATGTGTTGGGAGGAAAATAGAGGAGTGGCCAAAATGTGGTTGGAGGAATGAGAGAGAGAGAAGATAAATCAACTATAAGAGGCCTTAATGGCTGACTTGTGGTTCATGGAAGGAAATGGAACAAGGAAATGAGTAGAAAATGAGTAAACGTGGCTGAGTTGTGGTTGGTGGAACATGATGGAAACTGTGGAAAGTTATAGTGGAAAAGAGGGCTTAAATGAGGAGAAAATATTCAAAAAGGGGCTTGCGGGACTTGAGGTTAATTTGTGGTTGGATTGTTGTGTGTGACAGCTGTGTGATTGAGTTGTGTTTGATTGATCCTGATTTGGGGCCTGGGTGCTTGATGTATTTCTGTAACCCCTCTTGAGACTTGGCCACC